>DWLR01006390.1:0-10099 GCA_018246295.1 Papilio alexanor hazarajatica
ATCGGTTTGGAAATACCGCTGGGGACAGATCATTCCACAACGCGGCTGTGCAGGAAGTCAATGAAGTTTTAATTTTAATTATGTATTAATTATTTTATATAAATTGAATTGTAAGAGGAAGCGTCAGCGTCTGTAACACAGTGCAAACTGGCACAGACACACTGACTCAGTCTCCAGAAATGCATAGCGTTTTGTTTTTGTTTTTGCGCCATTTATTATAATTTTTAATTTTCGTTTTTAAATTTATAAATCCTTTTAAGTAATTCTCTAGCGTTTCCTCGCTATACAGGCGAAGACCAGTGCGAGGACCACTACTTTAACAGTACCTATTTCCACAAAAGAAGTCGTTTTATGTTTATTTTTGTTTGTTAAATAAATTAATATATATTTATATATAACCTTACGTCAGAAGAGAGAATAGAAATGTGAGTCTGCGGCACGCATATAAAATACTATTTTATTTCTTTATTTTTTTTTATCGACAGACGATTTTAATTACTATCACACAAAATAATTCATAATTGTCTTCTGCATGCAATACATTCCATGTTTGTACCTACTATCAACCGTATATTTATTTGCGAGGTATTCGGTCCATCTGTAAAGAGGGCATCTCGCATTTCATCAGCTAGCGTTCCTTGAACCTGTGACCCACAGCTTTCCCTACCCTACCCTCTCCCCGCTATGCTATATCGTATAAAATAAACTGGAATTTCATATAAAATGAACAGTATGGTTCTATAATATCTGTAGTTGAATTCACAACATAATGTTAGTTGTTCACCCGAATTTCATATCTTATCGCTGCTATCATGTCACTGACCTGCCAATTCTGCACGCTTTGTCTGAGGTCATGGTACGATCAGCCGTCTTCCTTGCACCTACCTTATCACATATTCCCGTCCCTCTCCATCATTATACAATGGTTTGTTGACACAGGTGAATTTCGGGCTAAGTGTGATTATTATTTGCTAGAACGACATTTATTACTACAGCTTAGTGTAGTGTACTGTGTACTGTCATAGTATTATATGCTTTAATGTAGTAAATATAAATTCGAAATTAGTTTGGTGAAAATTGGGAAACAGTGGGATCGTTCGGTAATTGGACGCTGATCCTTGAATTAAATGTATTGTTATGTTTATAGTCACGTATAACACGTATTTGCGTAAAAAAACGTTCAAAAATTGTTGCAGTAATAAATGGACCTTAACGCTTATCAAACCAAACTGGGTAGGCAGAGGTTATCATTGACATCCGCTCACAAGACTTCGTAAAAGTCAAATTAAAAACAAATGTAGCATTCATATGTTTTGTCACATAATGGCATATAATGTATGGCAAATAATTGCATAAACTCTTTTCATCTTTCACCTTTTTCTATATATTTTTTTTTTTTTGATGTGATGAATGATTATAATCTGTTTTAAAATTCACTCGCCCTTGTATGTACTTCCTTAATAAATATTTTTTTGCTTAAAACACGTATTGTTATAGTACATATTTGTGTATGAACTCTTGTCTGACGCAATTTTGATAAATTTTCCACAGTACAAAAAAAAAACGAGGACAAACTGAAAAAAAAAAATTGAGTATTTTGACTTTCTATAAAACAATCACTTATAAAATAAAAGCCAAGTGACTAATAGGAAAGCAAAAATTACAATTCAAAAATTCAAATAAACAACCAAAGTTTTCAAAAATTTTAACTAGGTGGCGTTATTCTCAATATTATAATGTCGTAACTTTTTTTTGTGCTGATGATATTTCAGGGCATTAGAATTCAGTTATCATTAATATGTTCTCATCTAACATTAATACGTGTAGAAATTTTCAAATTAATTGGACATCTAGGAGGTGGTAAAAGTTACGTCGAATGATTTCTTTATTAAGATACATAATGTACGACATTAATACAGGAATACTGTGTAAAATACTCTTACATGTTTGTCTGTAAACGTCATGTCTGTAAACAATGTTTATGTTGTTCATGGGCGGCGCTGATCGCTCTTTTGGGCGACTCGTTGCCGGTTTGCCCCCTTCTATAAAAAAAAGATATGAGCATCCGCAATTTTTAACAGATCAGTCGTAATGTCATGTTAACAATTCTTTACTAAAATTGATGACTTAATTAATTTTAAAACAATTAAAATGATTCATTGGCTATTAGAAACAATAGTATTCTTCTGCTGCGTACAAAAGTTTTTACCAATGACTAACAAGCTAACAACAGATTAACCACAAATTCGGTCGCTTGTTCGCATATCACATCACGTTTAACCGAAAACAAGGAAGCCGGAGCCCCAAGGTTTATTGCGACGAACGAGACCATTCGGCTTACTGCCAAGGGCTTTAATACAAAACTTTTAAATATTTTCAAAATAAAAAAAAAACCAAGATCGGATCGTAAACAACGAAATTCGCATCAAAAATAATGCAACTGACACGTTAGTATCATTGACGAACTTAAGAAGAAATGAGCAGTGCCGACTTTCGAGGAAACGGTGTTGCTAGGATCCAACCGTATGAAAACGTCAAGAAGTTTTTTGACAATATTGAGAAAAACTCTTTCAGTATATCCAGCAGTGGACATCTTTCAGTTCATCACGACGAATACACGACTAAAGCACAGTATTTATATATGTGTATATACACAGTCAAGTAGAATTTTAAATTTTAAATTAACAAAATTCTTATTCAAATAAAATGAAAGGACAAGTTGTATCCAAAATTCGACGCCACGTAATACAACGCGTGGTAGGTATATTTATCGTCAACGTTTCCTTAAACCCAAAACAATACTGAGAAGTATGAAAAATATAAACCACCAATTCAGTTACTCATCCTTGCAAATTTTGACAGAGAGCCGCAGTAAAGTTTCAATGAATGGGGTTTGTGTAAATAAATTAATCTTCCTGTTATTTTATTGATTGTTATTATTGAAACGCAGTTACAATTGTTAAACCATTATTTGCGAGATTTTAATATAACATAATATCAAGGAAGGCAATAGCTACCGAGTGCCCTATTGTTTTCAACATACTTTCCATTTCCTTATTAACAAGGGAGACCGGTAGTCTATCATATAATCTAATTCTATAAAATGTACAATTCTTCTATATTTGACTTCAGCTATTCCGGGAAGGACTGTAACGATTTGGTGGACATTTTGCAACTAGGTACGGTTTTATTTTTAAAAACAACGAAAAATAATATTCAACGCAGAATTAATTTCGGTTCACAGTCAGTAGATATTTATGGGCGATGTTTCACTTAACAACTAAACTGATTTAATGTTTTAGATAAATTCCACAAAGATGGACGTAGTCTAGTAAAATTAATAGGAAAAGACTTCAGGGCCTTAATATCCTTAAACTAGAACAACAGTAGAAACACGAAGCAGTGAGAGCTGTTGATATTTTTAAATCCAAATTCGGGTACAATTTTGCCCTCTTATCTATAAACCTAGATAGATGTGGAAATTCTCAGCAGATTATGTAGTAATGATGAGACAGATCCGACAGAGGGAGCGAGAGGATTGCAACCGACCTGAAGCAATGATATTTTTACTTTTTCGTATTGTTTGATTAGTGTTATGAAACAGGTCCTATCGCATTTCATTCTATTTTTGCACCTCCTTCACTTTGTGGTAGCGATTAATAATTCCTCACAGATGTTTATTGGTAACGGTATTTACTAAACATAAGAAAACCGCTAAAAGTCATAGATTTTTGTCGCACCAGCAAAACTAACATAAAAATGTCATAAATGTCGACATTATTTGCCGCTAACTATACTTCTGAGAGTGTTTTTACTGACTGTATATACTGATTCATTATTTGTATTTATTATCGTTCATATTCAGGGTTATAGCGATTTCGCTGAACAAATAAATTTGTGTCAGTGGTGGGCGACGTTCGTGTCTCCTACGACATTGGAAACAGATCGACGCACGACAGATAAGGATTTTTTTTTATCGTGCCGTTTCTTAAATCTACTTTATTTGACCGATAGTAGCGAAACGCGTTTGTGCAGGATTTGTGAAAATTTGATAAAAAAATATAAACACGACTTAATACGATTAAAATTTTCTTTCAAAAGAACACCGCTTCGCTTAGAGGTGATCGTTATGAGGGAGAATGATCGCAGATGATTATTTTACAATATTTTATGTTTGTATGTATCCATGTGATATATGCTTATGTTTATGTCTGTATATTTAGATAATGTCGATTCATACCTGATCAAACTACTTTATTGTTGATTGTATTTGTTCACAAGTCGTTCGTATATTGTAAAATAAGTAAAACGGCGTCATACCGAACTACCATGATCACCTATATACTTTTAATAAAGAAAATTCAGTAAATACTGCTACTTGAATATTGCAATAGGCACACAATAACAAATACAACAGTGCCGTATTGTGGCGAGTGGTATCGTAAATGGCAATGAACCTGCCTATCAGTTTCGAACGGCTGCGGCTGCCAATCAATTTGTAGAATTAGGGCTAAATTGGAGTTCGTAATTAATATTATTACGATAAACGTTCGCAGGACGCATTTCATCAGTCATTGGGCAGGTCAGTGCCGTCTACTTATCAATAGCACCCCTACTATTTGCTAACTCGATGTTCGTAAATCTACTGTGTTATATATAGTACGGGATACGGGGCCAATGAGTAAGAAGCTTACCTGATGTGTAATGATGAGCATGGAGATACGACCTTTCTAAAGAATTTATATTATTAACATGGAGATTGATTAGACATGGTGATCTATTATAGCATATCTTTCCATTTTCTTTAATCATTAAAAATATTGTACAGTAAGAAAATAATCCAAAGTTAATAATAATTGCGGATTGCCGCTATTGGAACAATTGAGCTTTGTCATGACAAACCTTAACTGTTCCAAAATTGATTGTTGGTGCGGCCAAAATTGATTTTATGGTCTTAAACGATAGCGAAAAGAAACATTTAAATTAACTTCTCTTGAATTTTCTTATATTGTTCTGTTCAGTGTAAAAAAACAATTTTGCACAAAATGGCTAACGAGTTGTGCAGAATTGTGGAAAAGCATCAGTGAAGAAATAGTTTGACTTATTTGTTTAAGGCAGTCTGGGTAAAATCTATAATCCGCTATAGAAACTTTGGAAATAAAAAATATGTAAACACCAATTGTGTCGATAAATGTTCCTGAAAATGGTTCCTTATTTTCATACAAAAAAAAAATAGTGCATCATTATTACACATTATAAGATAAAAGCCAATTGTAATTAAGAGGCAAAATAAACGTAGCTGGAAAGGATCGTAAACGGAGCTTTCCATGACAAATGGTAGGGAATGCGGTGGGACACGTCCAACAAACATCGTACATTTTGTGGTCAAACCATATTTAGGTCGCCGGCGTTAACTGTATTCATTTATATTAAACATACGTTACACAGTTCGAATTGATTTAAGCATATCTTATGCGTAAGAATCTCTTATAGAAATCTGTTATAGATACATTTAATCTCTTACAGAAAGGTCAACTAACGAAATTGTTAAAATCAAATGCCGAAGTATGTTCTAACATACCTTCAGAACGACTAACGAAAACATTATTATATTGGTAACGCGATCAAACATTGTCCTGTCATTTATGGCTTTTAGAATAAAAGCTAATTGTTGCTAATATTCTAAAAGCCATAAATGACAGGACAATGTTTGATCGCGTTACCAATATAATAATGTTTTCGTTAGTCGTTCTGAAGGTATGTTAGAACATACTTCGGCATTTGATTTTAAATATTTTTTTGATTTTAAAGATTTTAAATATATCTTTGTATGAGAAATCGGTAATAATAAACATAAAGGGATTCGTGTATTGAAAAAGTACGAAAAAAATTGTATTTAATAACACTGAATTGCGACAAAAATTGAATTTCATATTACAGTTATATTTGTTTTTCAGTAATTAATTAAATATCGTAAAATGTATAAATTACAAGCAAGACTGAATTCAGAGTCTTTACATATTTCAATATGTTGCGATGTCGCATCAAAATGTGAGGTCGTCGGCCCGTGAATCACGGCATCTCGCCCATAATTTAATTTGTGTGACCTGTCCCCCTCCCTCTTATCTTATCTGGCGTACCCCGTCCCTTTCTCCTGTATGAAAGTACCACGTCACATCCGATTTCGGCACTAAAAGGGATCTTCGGTACACAAACAATGGAAGAGACGTAAGGAATTTGTAATTATTCTATTGAAATACTTACGACTCTTCGTTTTACATATATACGTTGATTTCCTTGGTCACATAACATCGAGCGAACCGAATAATAAAAAAATGTAACAATATATCAAAATGTATACACCGCCTGCATACAATAAAATATATCTTATGAGCATATCCCCATATCTTCCTCCTTTCTACTTATCTATCTACTCCCGCCACATTCCTAAAAAATGCACATCCGAAACTTTAAAATAAATATATAATAATGTAATAAATAGATAACTGAAAATTAAATGTCCTGATTACTCGTTTACCTCGTTTACCTCGTTTACATCGTGAGGAACAATTTCTTTTATGTTTTGTTTCGTTAATGTTCCACATGATGTCGCATGGCACACCTCTTTAGCCTCTCAGGGCGTCATATTCGCACTACATTAGTCACAACTCTATCAGTACAGTGTTTGTCATGCGACGGCGTAAATATAAAAACACAAATGCTCTGTGTGCCAACGATCGGACACCGATAGTAGTTCAGGTGTCCCTGTTGGTACACTATCATTTGATCCATTGTTTGCTCGAATGTTTGTTAAAATTTAAATTTGCCCAACACAAACATCGTTTCAGCAATCCTTGACTTTCACAGACTTCAGAACTTATATCGACCAGATACAATAGTGGTGATAAACTGAAAAAAATTGATATCAACAATTAATCGATGAGCATGTATGCATCAATATAAAATAGTATCGTGGCAAGTAAACATTTATTATCTCTGCCTAGCCCTCTGCATTATCGGCGTGAATGCTTATCTTTTGCCAATCTTTTGGACTGACCAAATTTTTATCAACAATATGTCAATTGATCACTCCCTTCTTAACCATGTCACATTAAACGCAATCTATTTTATTTAAGGCCTACTCTACCGACATATGCCTCCATATTCATATCTAACACTCTCCGTGTCCACATACCTACCTACCATTCTTTCCTGCTCTTAACAAGCCCATATGATGCTAACCTTTTGCTCCTTATTTTTTCTATTACTAGTGCTAATTTTAGACTTAAATTTCCTGTATCAGTATCTATTTAAGTTTTTGAACAAACTTTTTTTATGTATTATTTTTAAACTAGTTACTTCCGTAAATATGTTATACATAATTAGTTGCTTTATGAAATAAATTAAACTATATTGAAAGATATTGCGGCATACATTATTTGCGCGTATAATAACGTAAATTAAATGGTGACATAAAATAAACATGGCTACAAACAATACAGCTTTCGCCTTCCATGTTTGGCGAGTACAAAAGTGCGGCCACGCTTCCCGCCGAATATTTGTACTGCGTTCAAGGTCGCCGTGACGCAGTGAGGCAGGTCAGCGCCGTGACGTCACCGGCGCCCTCCAAACCGCGAGGTCAACGACCGCGCCGCCATCGCGGAAACTGTGCTGCGCGCGTTCCGAATTCGAATTGGGGCCTTTTGTTTGTGTGTGCGATGGATTGTGCGTCTTGTGTATTATACGCTTATTGTTGAACGTGTGTATTTGTGTGTTTGTATGTGTGTGCGGCCAATTTGGGGTTTTGTTGTCGTTTGACAATCGTTTTAAAAATAGCCTCCCCTTCGGACAATGCTTGACTGCGTTATGTGGTCGCTTGAATGTTTGTCGCGTATGTGCATCGACTCATTACGGGTTCAATTATGGAATAAGAACGTTCACGCTTGTGCTCTGCCAAAAGGATCAGCAGACGTCATATCATTTTGTAAGTAAGATTAAATATATAAAACATACGTAACTGTATTACCTTAAATTATTTTTTAAATTTTTTAATACCGTAGAATTTAATAAAAAAGAGACAAGGACGTTGTCCATGCAATTATTTGGTACGTAATAACATTCGTGCTTTTGTATTATAACTTCAATTAATCTTAAAGGTTACCGTTACCTCGAATATGGGATTCAAACAAACGATCTTAATTAAGCCTCGCAAAATATAAGTACTCCCCGTACTCCCTTGTTTGTACACGAAGCGACGATGCTATACCATGTTCTTTAATCTACTAGTTATCATACAACTATGTTAACTTATTTGTACACTCTATAAGAAGGGCGACATAAGATAGTTACACATACCTACTAACGCACATTTGGTTATATGTTGAAACGAAATCATTTTATAAGATGTATTTAGCTACGCGTTAGTTTGATTGGCTCCATCTGTCGTGATTCCGACGTTTCATGAATTTTAAACAAGTCCTGGTCATTACCTTGATTTTCGTGCTGTCAGTCGGATTATTTAATTGTCCGTGCGTGTTGACTCCGCCGGTATTAAGCATCGCTTTAAATTCTTTTGTCCTTTCATTGTTAATGCTACCTACTGGCTTAACCAAGGCCGTGTTTAATAACTTATTGAGATGCTTTAATTTTAAAAGAATTTTGATTTGCCTTACAGATAATAGGTAATAATTAAAATATACCGTGCCGCAAAGAAAGCGGGTCAGTTACAAAAATGTGATAACTTTTAAAAAGTTTGAGCAATCCTCTTAAAATCAAATTTAAGTAAAAATTAAATAACGATGAAATAATCATAAAATATAGGAAGAAATAAAACCTTTTAGACGCTAAAAAAGCATATCTATCTTTGCGGTGATCGTTAATAAGTAACAAGGACAACTTTTTAAATTTGAACACCAGATTTTAAACCATTAAAAAGGTATTTCGATTGGAAAATCAGTTTATTGTAAATGGAAGTTGCCAAAAACAATGACGGCGATCTCTCTTTGATTATATTTATATATAAAACGTAGGATTCATTGCATTTTTTACTGGGTGTTAATAACATTGGTATTTTTTCGACACACTATCGAATCTTTTATTTTGGGGTCATTTATTACCAAAGATTGTATCTTTTTTTTCAGTTTTAAATGTATTAATATAAAATTCGCTCGCTTAGATTCTTCGATAATATGCAAAAAAATGAGAATATATATAAAATTTAATGACCGTGGTGTAGACCAGGACTGTACCAAATAGATTTCTGAGACTACCCCTCTGAGATTTGGGCTTAACTATTACATATATATATATATTATAACAATATAAAATACCACAAATATTTAAGTAATATGTTAATTTTTTGAATAACTACAATATGTTGAAAAAAAATGACGTAAACAAATCGTTGTACGAGCTCCAAATTCCCCTCTACTACTCGAGACGCCATCGCTCTATCGACCATTTACAATGGAACTAATGCCATAACCGGATCGACCAGTTCTAACAACAATAAAAAAACTACGGCGCTCCAACCCATGTCAAAATGGCGGCCAATCATCTAACGCGCTTCAAATTTCGGATACACGAGAGGGGGCGACCCACGACTGTTGTCAGCAGTTAGACGCACACAAAAAACTTGTCATGTTGTAGTTGTTTTCATCTCAGTCTGACGTTTACATAAGAAAAGATTTCTTTAGTCTATATTTGTTTTTAAGGTTTAATTATTTAAATTCATAGGTACATTTTAAAGTATTTTATTTCGAAGAGATTTAACTTTAAAAAAATTATCTTACAAAAAATCATTTTGAGATAGTAAAGATTTGGCGAAAAATAAATGTATTTTTCTTCTTGATGTATAATATATTTAGCTTGACAATTGCTTGACCAAAACAAGCTTTTGTAATTGTTATGATAAGAAATATTTTTGGAAGGTATATATACAACAAAAAAAATTGAATATGTTACAACAAAAGAAAATATTAGTATGAAAACTAATTCCAGTTTACCTTGTACAGATTAGAAGTCTTAAAATAAAAAAAAATTAAAACATACGAAATATAATGCGCCTTCTACTTTGATATTATTTCAAGTAACATATCGA
>DWLR01006391.1:0-10099 GCA_018246295.1 Papilio alexanor hazarajatica
ATAACCATAGCGTACTGTTTCAGTATGTCAATGCCATCTATTATTATTATTTCAGAACTTTATTAAGAGTTCCAACACTATGTTTGTTGCAGTATGTCATCATTTTGAAATATTTCTTCAGTTAGTAATATTAAATAATTCTCATATAATTTTTGTGGTATTCGACGTTTTGAATTCTTATTAGCCTCGACTGAGG
Organism: Papilio alexanor hazarajatica; assembly: GCA_018246295.1. Lineage (NCBI taxonomy): Eukaryota > Metazoa > Arthropoda > Insecta > Lepidoptera > Papilionidae > Papilio > Papilio alexanor. Next base: position 197 of record DWLR01006391.1, read on the forward strand.
TTCGTAGGTCAGTGAGCGCGCGCTTCTCATATCATCCTATTTTATATCACTCGTACGTGAGCGATTGAAGTCTAATTTCAGGTGCCGGTAACAATTGAATTGTACCGTGCTTGGTGTTAAGGGAATATAAATTTTATGAAAGGAAGATCGCAATGGGAATGGAAGAAAGAATATCTTCAAATTATTTTTATATAAAGGTCTGTGCTCAATAGTGGGCTCATATTAAAGTGTTTTTTGTGGTCGTCAATTATTTCTCTATAGTATCTTTTTCACACATACATAACATTTACGCCTGTATCTCAGAGGTGTAGAAAAACATGATGGATATCCATACATTTTTCTTCTTCGCTTTCTTTAGGATGCCCCATTGATAGTTTGGATAATTTGAGATATAATAGCTATGTTTATGACTTTACAACCGATGGTTTGTATGAGGTTGTATTTATTTAATAATTTCAGATTATAAATTAGAAAAATAATAAAATTTATTCAATGAAACCGACGTAATGGTAGTACAATAAAAGGAATCGATTTAAAAATACTTATGAATACTGAAAGCGATCCATTCATGTGCCCCTCGGACCTCGGACCTCGGTCGGTTGAGAAGCGGCTGTATAACGTTTACCGCATAACGTTCTATAGTGCGGATGATACTTGAATCAGGTATAAACCTGAGTGGACATCGTTGCCTTTTCGCTTAAATGCTTGCCCGAATCCCTTATAAAAGCCTTTCCCTTTATTATACTTGTGTTCCACCAGTTCATCAGTTGTTATATTACTTCGTTTATAGTAACACATAAATTACTTTAAAAATTACTATTTAAGTTATAAAACATTTTGAGAATGATTATAAAACATGTAGAAAAACATAAACGTAATGTAAAATAAAATGCAGAAAACAACCCTGATCCAAAAGCCTAAGCAACGCTAGGGCGTTTAAAGTCCGTAAGAAATAGTTTATGCGGCAATCATGAAATGGCCAAGACATTTTTTTTTTAGCGCAAATAGGAAGTTAGTCGAGGTCTTGACTCTACGAAAAGTTTTATATCATTCAATTCAACGTTTTTGCGCCTCGGCAATCAATTTACATCAAAATGTCATTGATATGAATAGTGGTAAAAATCGACAATTTTCTATACATACACTAGACTTAATAAAGAGATACGTGTTCGTACATTCTGATCCATAAATATTCAGATCTATTCAATTGACATTTGTAATTTTCAAATCGACGAACTGGACTGGTCATTGTTATTCCGATAGAATTTTGTTTGTCACAAACATTGTTTAATTGCTCGTTAATTAACGAGTTGATTGAATAATAATTTAGAATGCTTAAATATAACAGGAAAAGTGTTTAATGCTATGAGGTTAACTATATAAATTAAATGTAAAACGTACCCATGACTCAATGCGGATTATGGGTAATTTTTTATAGAGAAGGGGGCAAACTAGGAGCGAGCCACCCAAATATATGATCAGCGCAATTACGTTGTAGGCCTTTTAGGAAGGAAAATGGCGTTCTTTTCTTGAGAGACCCTAACTCGTATTGGTTTGGATATAATCCAATCTAAGGTTTGCGAGGCATTCGAGAACTCTGGAAGTAAACTCACTGAGTTTGGGAACATTAATATCCATGACAAGGTTTCAAGATTTAAATAAAGTTTAAGAATATACCTATAGTTAGGATCACATATCATTATTAGGCGATTAAGACAGTTGTAGCTATTTTTTTAAACTATGGAAAAGATACTAGATATTTTTACCCAATGTTGGGAATACATGAAAGTGCACGCACATGTGACAAAAATATAGCACAATAAATAATCTTTCATTTAAAAAAAAAAACTAAACTACACATAATTTTATTTATAAGTCATAAAGTCAATATAGATCCGTCACCGCATATTACAGATCCATTAAACCTAAACAGGGCTTGTCTTAAATCTGTAAAAATACCCAAGGTTCAATGATATTTAAATTTAAATGGAAGCCACTTGCGAATGCCTCTTTCCAACAAAAATAAAAAAAATCTAAATACTATAAAATAACTGTGTTTACTTTTTCGTTTCGATTATTCCGAGTTATTATGTTATTATAATTTCGTTTTACAATGGTATGGCCCTATCAATTGAATAATGAATGCGATGACATTTTTAGTGATAGTTAACATTAGAAACACTCAGCTATGTTTCTGTTGTGGATTTTCGATTAAAAGAAACTTTAGCTTGTTTAACTATTTAGTAAATATTCGAGACCGACAAATGAAAGGACTCACACATTAAAAACAAACGAAATCCTTGTTATCGACTAAATATAATTTTATGATGTTATCTAAATAGGATATGTACGCATACTCTGGAAAACTACGTAGTAAATGAATGAATGACGACGTACAATTTACTGTCAGTCAGTGTGATTAAAAGGTTGCCATCGAATACATAGAAGTGGAGAGAATTTTCCTAATTGATTAGAAACAGTATTGAATGGTTTGATTCATTGATATTCAAATTCAATAGACTGTTAGGGAAATATTAAGACTTTATTTTGATTTTTGTATAACGAGACATTCCTTTTTTTATGAAAATTGATAATAATTTATTAATCTTATAAATCACTAAATAAATTTTCAATTGACATTATAATGATATGCAAATTGAGCGATTAATTTCATTAAAAGATTTTTTACAAAGCATATATTATAATCCCAAGCCACCAAAATAACGAACAGTTCTGTAAAATCATTTCTTTTCAGTCCAAAACACTTTTTATGATTTCGATTAGAAAAAAGAGATTTTTTTGGTTTCAGACTCGAACAATATCCGTCTTATGTTCTTGGATTTTTACTTCCTGTATTACGAAATCGAACGGTGTTTTTCCTACGTTTTTATTCAAGTTGAAATTGAAGCTTTTGTGTGGAGGACTTAGAGTCTATTTTAGTATATTTCTTATTGAGTTTGTTACCCTGCGCTTTGTACAATAGCACTTTATTGCAACTGTTGTCTGTTGCTATTTGGAAGTACGGTTCCACGAAGACTGGTATTCATTAAAAGATATGTTACGTATTCAAAATATTATTTGCTTTAAAATTTAAGCGATTTTTAAGTTCTCAACCCATTACGTTGCTTTCCCTGGGTCAAACTCCCAGCAAAGACAAAGACAAAATTCACTAGTTTTCTGGCCAAATGTATTACTTCCTGTTAATACTAAACTCCTATGACTTATTAAGATTATATATATTATATATATTATTATAGATATACTTATTAAGATTATTATATTATTATTATATATTATATTTATTTACATTAAAATGTCTATAAATTGTGCTATATAATTAAACATTTAAATCATGATTATTATTGGCATGAAATGTTCTATAAATTGTCGGCAGTCCTACGACATTGCTAATATTGGTACAAGGCGGCAAACTGTCTAGAGGCTCAAGGTCAAAGGTCTCAATCATGAAGTTACCTAATGTTTGTTCGAACGACAAAACAAAAAAAATGATGTCACCAATCAATCTGATCAGTAGATGTCATAGAGATGACCCGTCACTTCTCTTCACTTGTCAACTTCAGGACGGTGACAAATGATTTTGGCGCCCCCTGAATTTTCACCCTTATCACTTCGTGCCCTAGGAACTTACCTATATTATATTAGCGCTGTTACTTCATGTCGCTATTTGAACTTACAAATTACTAATTTATTTAAAAACGTAATTCGATAAAATACACCACAAAGTAATAAAACATTTATAGACATGTCGAATTACATTTATCGAGTATATTAATAGTTGAAAATGTTACGACAATTAAACCCGTTACCAGATATCATCCTATTTAAAACTGACCATTAACGCTTTCAAAATAAGTTAATATCAGTTGTAAGTTAATGCCCCATTTACTTTGAAATTATTTATTTTTTAACTACGTTCGTGTCTTTTTTTTTTCAAATATTGCCATCGTTATTTTTTTGGTATTCAGAAGTCAATTATATTTTTCTGTTCTATAATCCAAGTAAAAACTTAGTGTTAAATTTTTTTTGATAAAATTGTTTTTTCTGTTTCAATTTCGGTCTTTTGGTCATTTTTTCTGCAGTTTATAACTGTTGCAAGTGTTTAATGTTTTATTTTTAAATAAAAATATTTATTTATCATAACTTTAAAATAGTAGATTAATTAAATATTCAACACTTAAAGTAATCAAACTGTGTGTCTGGTAACACTTTTTTAACATTATACGTATCTTTTTATTAGTTGCACGATTGTTTAAAACTAAAACTACTTATAATATATCCACTATATTAAGTTGTACAACATACATGTCATTGTGTATATCATATATATGTGTATAATTATTTTATATAATTATATATTAGTGTAGGAACATCAAATATTATTAAATTACAACATTTCAAATAGTGCATATTACCTTTTCAATTGTTTGTATGAAATACACAGAAGCTAATTTATTCAAAGGGTCTCATTAGTTACTGTTGACGTTCACAGAACCATAAAGCCTAATTATGACACTATTTTATATTCGAATTCGTTTGTTTTGCCTTTGTGTTCTTGCAGATACGATCTGATACCGTACGATGATGCCATATCAATATTCTTTTGTTATTGAATAATAATTGTATTTATTTTCAGATCAACTGACATTCCAAAAAAATTGTAATCGGATTATTTATACTAATAGAAATAAAGTTCCATGGACATTATATATTTTATTTTACTTCGGAAGCCCAGGGGTTCTGAAGTACCTTGGTGAAGTCATACATTTAGCCACCTCGCGGGGACTGCAAATTGCTTTTAATCAGTTGCTGTCACCTGCACAAAACGTGTCATGTTAGCAATTTTTTGGTTATTTGATAATTTTACTAACACTCTTAAGTTAGGTCACGCTAAAGAAACATATAGTGATGGAATCCTAATTTTTGCCTTATCTAAACTCTTATTACTGGGGAAGTCCCGAATGTAATCCTTATCGTTCCTTTCTTTAACTTCATTACCGGGGAAATCCCATGACCTCACAAAATACAATCTTGAGACATACGTACCTACTATACCTACTTTTGTGTTTTGTTTATTGAGTCATGTCCCTCCAGCTCCATCTGCTTTCCTCCTGCTCATTAACACCGGGTTCCACCATCCAACCATCGTTCTCGGGTCCTTATTCTTATCTACTCGCATCATCTTTTTCATGTAAAGTCTGGCGCGCGTTTATAATTATTTTTATTGTAACGTATTTTAAAAGATAAACATCACATAAACCACTTTTAATAAATTAATTAAAATAATGGCTTAACTCACGTGTGCTCCGCTGTATATACCGACTAGTTTCAAACCCGTCGGGAGTCCTTCATCAGGACGAGTGTGAGTGAATTAATGGCTTGATTCGCGGTCGCGTCACAAGTGCACGGCGTGACGCGCATTCACACTCGCCCCCGACGGGTCTGAAACTAGTCGGTACATACACCGGAGCACACGTAAGTTAAGCCGTTATTTTAATTAGCTTATTAAAAGCGTCTCACGAAAGTTTTAATAATTTAATAAACCACTTTCTCGTTTTCCGCCTTTCACCATTGAATTTTTTTTTAAGACGAATGTTATCTAGGGTCAAAAATAGCAATCTAAGATACAGTAACATACTAAGTAATAGGCTAAACAAAAGCTGCTGCTGGAAGCCCTTAAGCTAAGTTACACTTGATGTCTAAACGTACTTGGCGCTTGGCCATAGTAATCCATTTAAACTGTGAATAACCCTTCAAAACTGAGAGTCTTCTATCAAAAAAATTAAAGTGTATATCTACAAAATCTACAATAACATTCACTGTTATAATCACAGACTCTTTAAAAAAATAGTGTGATATACAGAATTACGAAATTATTCGTTACTTTAATGAAAGGAGCAAATTCGTTTAAAAAGTATATTTAATTGTGACGTTTTAGCTTTCATATCATACATATTCTTTTTTCATTTCATAGATCAAAAACTATTGGTAGGAATGCTTTATAAACCGCCCTTTAAAACTGTATTGGTCGACATCGATTCTATAGCGTGTTATCTGAACTGCTCTCAATGCCGTGCCGACGTCATATCTCGTGTCAACACTTCATCCCCGTTCGTGTTCCATCACGATGAAAACAAATAAAAACTAGACTAGTCGTAGGGCTTAGATTTAAGCTCAGAACGATTTTCATCGCTCAGATACAGTTTGTATGAGTACTACGGGCGTAATAAAAGTAAAGTAAATAACATAGTGGTACATATTGTATTTTTGTTTTGAAATACAGTTTAAAATATTACTTAAACTATTTGGTAAGTATTGAGGTTTGTGTAAAACGCTTAAAGGTAGTTTGAATAACAATCAAAAACTTAATATAATTTTTAGGTTAGAAAGTAAATGTAAAATTCTTCCATAATCTCATTAAAGTACCATAAGGTGAACTGAAATAATCTTAATTTACTTGACAATTGAAGTTGAACCATATCATTCTTATTCACAAATATAAAAGTGGTCTTTTCCCTATCAAGTTGTACTATCGATATTTTATTCATGCTGGCTGTCCTAATATATGGGGTACACCTTCCATTAGAAATTTCGTTTAATCGTTACATTGCGTGATATGATTTCTATCGCTTTAAAATCTGCCTTTATATCATTTACTAAAACTATATCGCAACTTTACGAATAAATTTCTTACAATCACTTAATTGTAAATAACTAAATTTACTAAGTGAAATGAAATCGTTCCACAAGTAAATGGTGGCATTAATTGACCGGAAAGGTCGAGGGGTTGGGTGAAAAACGGTAGCATAAAATTTAATAGTAATTAACGAACTCGAAAATCACAGTAGGAATCTTTCAGCTTTTGATGGATATAATGTATTTTGCTTTTTGCTTTTTTTATAGAATAGAGGCAAACGGGTCGCCTAACATTAAGTGAAACGACGCCCATGGACATCCGTAACACTAGAAGAACTGCAGATGCGTTGCCGGCCTTTAAGGAGGAAGTATGTACATTCTACACTACATATTGATTTGTTTCTACAGCACAGAACATGTAAACAGCTCAACATTAAACTCGGTTTCAATGGGTATTCCAATTTGTGCGTTGCAGATAGTGAAAAAATGCACTACCTATTTTGTTTTCCTCACATAACTTATATAAAATATCATTATCAAATAACAAAGTTTTATAAAACTTACAATACCTTCTTTATAATATACCAGGAGTCATGAAGTATATTTTTTTATAATCATTTTAACAAAACTTTAGAACTAGGCTTTTAATCAAAAGTTCAATACTTAGTATCTTTTCATTAAACTTCATGAAACTTTTCAGTTTTCGGGATTGATTATTTAAAGTTGTGACACTGAGTAATCGATACAACGGTATAATGTTACACTGATGTTGATCCCTAATGTACTTTGGACAATTACGTAAATAATTTTAGGCTTTACATATTAATTAATAAAAACAAAGATCGCCGCGCCATTGAAGAATTATCTTATACGCCAGTGTTTTTTTTTTTTTGACATGGCATACGATTTGACATAAGTGGCAAGGCAATAAGGCAAGGGCAAACGAGCAATGGGTCGCTCAATAATAAGCGATCACCGACGCCCACGTTTTTATTTTTAATATTATAACACAACTTTTAGATTTATAAGACAATACCGTGTCCCGCGACTTCGTTTTAAAAATAGCCTAAAAATAGCTGGTAATTATAGATAAATGAGTCAAAAAGATGATAAATTTTGATAAAGGTAAAGCACCTTTTTCGGGCTTTTGTTGTAGGCATAAATTTCCTTTATTCTATTTCGTACCCCTGTAATGTCATAACAAACAATTTTACAATCGCATTTTTAATAAAATAGTATATAATTCATTTGGTAAAAATCGTCTTTATAAGAAGTTTACCTTTGAGTTTCGGGAATTTTCAACTATTGACATTAGTTGAACACCTGAAGCTTTAGAAACTAATGAAATTGGATGAACAATCCAATTTTTTCACATCTTGCAATAACTTGAATGGTGTGTTTTGCTGAAATGAGAATAGTCTGTCGACCCTCTTTAATTAAAACCGAAAAGAATTCACGAAATCACATAAAAAGTTGTAGAAGTAGACGTGGTAATTTAAGCTCACTACTAAATTAACAGAAATGGCTTGGGCTTGGTCTGTCTTTTTATATGGCGGTAGGGTTTTCTAAAACAACACATAACATAAAAAATCTTTTGATGTCAAAAAACATATAAGACTAAAATTCATAAAAAGGAAGAAAAAGCTTGATGAAAACATAACATAATCTCGGTTTGCGGTTGTTAATTAAAACAGTTAAAGAAATCTTTACTACATTATTATCATAAATACTCAATTACTCAACAACAATTGTAAGATAAAGTGGATAACAATAATTTACAACCAATTCAATTAAATCAGTCTCGGATAAATAAACCTTATTAGATTTTATAAATTTTGGTGTAATATTTGATCATAATGTAATTTTATTACAGTATCTGCAATAAATCTTTGTCGGCTAGAGTCGTTTCTTGCAGTTCAATAAAGCCCCGAAGATTGTAAATAATGGTTTGCTTGTTTAGCTCCCGGGCCATAAATGTTATCTGATTTTTTTTCTCATTTTTAAGGACTTTACCATGGCATTAAAATGCGAAAATATTACCTAGACACGTTTGTACCATTTTTCATGCAATTGATCGTAAACTTATTATTGAAATATAAGATAACGTATAAGAACTCGTTTAGTACAAAACAAAAAGACATAATATTTTTTTCCCATCTTAATGATAATATATTAAGCTGGAGTAGTAAGTAAAGTACAATTGAGGAGTTTAAAGTGGAGTTAAATGGAGAAAAGCTTACCTCATTTGCCTTTTACAAAAGGCTATATAATCTAAAGGCTATAACGAAACCTCATCTAAGTGTATATTGCTAAACTTAATCTAGATTAACTCACGCGGCTTTGTCTTTGATAGTCTATCAATTTTCCCTAGCCGCTTTGTAATTTGTGTTTGAAAGTTCTTCCCTAATTTATTTTTATTCGAAGAATTTTAAAGATATATTATTATTATTAGAAATCGTAATTTTACTTAATTCTTTGGGGAAAAATCATACTAGGTTAGAAAATAAATACAAAAATCAAAGAAGAAAACCAAAACATATTATATTTTATATGTTACTTGTTTGTATTAAACAAAAATATTTTTTTGTCTAAAATAGATAACTGTTATATTTTCATTTAGATGTACGTGTCAGATTAAAAAAAAGTAGAGTACGAATACTAGTTTTGAAAGCGTAACTTTATTAAGCAATAAAATAATTTCCTTGCAATATTCAGTTCAGTGCGAATAAAGTACAATTGTCTTTCAAGCGACAAACCGTACTCGACGGCAGCAGGGGCTCAATTGATATAATTGAAGATCGTTGACACGTTCGATGTCGGCTGGGCTAAGTACGTCAGGTAATTCGCCACCGGGCGTGAGCATTAAAGGTGCCTTCACAAGTTAACAGACTTAGAACGAAATCTCGTTAACATGTGCAATTAACAAAACCTTTTGTGATAATTTGATCCCGAGTTAAATTTAGAATTGAGATAGAATAATCACGTTTTTCCATGTCTTGGATTTTTAGGATATGAAACCAATAAACGGCAATAACTTAAAAGTTGACGGATGAAAGATACGATGGCTTGGTATGTCAATGTTTTCAGTTTAATTTAAGCGCAATGTTTTCGAACGTGCATCTTTCAGGATTGTTTTCTTCAAAAATGTTACTTCTACGTTAATTATACCGTATTATGATTTTACTGATTATATTATATTATATATATATATATACAATTGTATGCCAATTTTATTGAACTATATATATA
>DWLR01006392.1:0-10099 GCA_018246295.1 Papilio alexanor hazarajatica
TATATATATATATATATAACGAACCTTCGGACACATATAACAATATAATATAAAGATGTGTGTTCATTCTACGGCAGTGTTGCTTTGCATTTTGAATTGCATTGCATTGAATTACATTTTTATACTATATTCTACTGTATCATACAAATTTATGACAGTACTTCGAAGTTCTGTAGACATCAATCGTCGCGATTAAAACCGCATATAAATTCGAATCTTGATCTGAATATTTTAAAATAGTGAAACCTTTTAACACTACAAGTAATACCAGTAATAATACTGTTTAGCTCTTCGAGTAAAAAATATCATTTTCGATCTATATATCTAAATTCATCGTAAGATCGAGTATTCACAAAGTTTGCCGCAAATGTAACACATTACGACCGGATGTGGCTGATAAAATGTCTACGAGCTTAACTGCCAAGACTTATGCGAGCTCCATTTTGATATTTTCAAAACAAACAAGCGTCAAGTGAATAGATTTATTCTATTATGACTTCCATCAATAACGCAGGAACAAGGGCCATGTCACTTGTTATTCTGACACAGGTAAAATCAATTATAAATAATTCTCATAGTCACCGACGGTCCGAGCAGACGTTTGATAAATCCATGTTTATCCCGTGTCGAATACATATTATTATTTGATTTGTGTAATCTCTTTATCGTATCGAGTGGCGTCAATTTTAATTGGTTTTTAGCACTTCGATTTGATCTATAACCGGTTATTTCTATATCGACATTAATCTGGTCGGTCTGTCTAAGTTCAGTAAGCCATTCGTTTCATTTATTTCTTAATCGACGCTCAGACGATTCATTTAAATATATAAATCTGGTATGTATATTCACTCAGATACAATTTATTTGATTTTAATCAGCGACCTATTTAAACATTCTAAGTGATTGAAGTGCTCACGTTTCTTTTAAATAGTATCGAGTGTTATCTTGACAAGTGTCGAAATTTTATGTACGCTCTTCAAAACGGCTTGTTAAGTCAAGAGACGGCTACGTGCGCCCTATTATATCCCGTCTCGTGCTTATCTAAGATCTAAAGTCGCATGCATAAATTGAAGTTATGAGAATATATTATGCGCTATTACAAGAAGCGCAAAGAAAACTAGCGGACGGACGTCACGATGCGATTGTAAAATGTAAATAAATGTCAGTGCCCCGGCCGTTCTGTCTGTCCCGGCTCCCGACCATAGTCTGCGGACGTCTATGAAGGAGACATGTTTAATGTTGAATTATAAATTAGTATTACCAATCTAAACGACCCCCAGTTCATTATTCCAAGTAATATACATAGTATGGGGCTATGTTTACGCAACTCCACTGCTAGCGCGCATTTAGCTAATGGGCAAGACAATGTATAACTCCAGCCAACCCAGTTCCCCAAAGAACCACAAACCCTTTCATGTTGTCGGCGATCTCCGGAAGCGATCCCGGCGTGCTCAGATACCTAACCCTGTATGCTGACACTGCCGGGCAGCGTAGCAAGACGTGGGACGCCGTTTCTTTCTGCTCCATGTACGCTCTACAAAAAGGACCGTCGGTGAGGAATCTCCGACGGTCCTCTTTGTATATTAAACAGAGGTTTGATAAAATACCCGTGACCTACCTACCAACCGGCTTGCTCAGGCGAAGGAACCTGCTTGAGAAGCACCTATTTTATTAGTTAATATTTGGAATAACTTCCTTCGCCTGTTTACAGTCACTCAATTGACAACCATATGTCGCAGTCAAGTGCGTGACTTCTCTCCGTTACGTGACCTACCGATCGCTCAGCTTTCGGAGCCACTGCAGGCTATATCGTCTGATGCATCATTTCCTCTCACTCCGCTGTTACCTTTTGTCCATTGTAGGATTATTTCCTGCTCCTATCCCATTTGGTCGTAAGTGGCATTCGTAAATAAGTCCTGAGATAATTATATTACTCTTCAGTGCTTGTAGCAACGCCATGCTGTCTGAGAGTATCCAGATATTTCTACTCAAGTAATGTTCAAGTAATGCTTAAAAATGAATTCTATCAAATGATTAACAGAATTCCGTCAGTGGAGCCACTTTAAATAATAGATTAGTGTTTTCTTACTTTTAAAATACCATTTTGGATCTGACGCGGGCTGAGGAAATGAGAGAATGCAAATGGAGAAATGCCATATCGCCACGGCAAGAACTAAAATATGTTTGGACTGATGAATGTTCAAATTCTTGAGGCGACCGCTAACGAGATCTAAAAACAAACCGAAAACTCATCGAATTGGCGTCGCCTCCCCGTCGCCTGACGGTTCAAAGACGCCGCCGCCCGCCGACGTTTTGTCCGGCATTCCGGTAATTAAGGTCCCGATCGATACTACTCACGATAGAGAAGGTCCTTATTGATGGGAAATACTTAATCAACGCCCGGTACACTGTGGCGGCGGAATGTACAGCCAGCGGGAAATAAATGATCTTTAAATTTGCATTGTTTGCCTCATAATAGATATCTGTAAATGGAATAGGTATTTTAGTCATTTATTACATTGTTAATGTATTACTTTCAATTATACATCGAATTTTTAGCAAAGTAACAATAATTGATGAAATTTTTAATTGTTTACGAAATCACAGACTTTTTACATTTAGGGCAGTCAAGAAAAATATTTTAATTTGACGCGTGACTTCTAACGCTAATTAACATTTCTATAATGTATGTGAATTATTTATGAAGTATACATTAATATTAACTCAGTTAACTGTGTTAAAGCCAACTATTACAATTTGATTGCGGTAGAAACTATCGAATGTATCAGTTGACATAACGCCGCGTATTTGCATATTGAACTAGCCAACAGATTTAACGATCTAGATACGATTACGCTCAGAATAAGTATTAATAGCCCCAATTACTATATATGACTGAAGTAAAAGTCAGTATTAAAAGGTCTATTTAACGAGCGTGCCACACACCAGTTTATCACTAAAGCATAACACATGCAATTAATAACGCATAGTATAAGAGCCACTCGAACCAAATACGGATCGAATAAAATGCAGAGAGTGTAATGGATGTAGATAACGGACATTAAACTCTGTCCGGTCGCTCTGTATTTTGAGTGCTGTATTCATGACTTTATGCTTATGCGTGGTTAAATAGCTTTATTTCTCCATGAAAATTCACTTCGAGTAATATGATAAAATATAATATGAATTTATTACGAACTAATATCTCTCGTTTTTTTACCCGTAGTTTATATTTATATACATCAAATAAATTTGAGCAGTGGTATCACTGAAATAATGAATTCCACGCCATCGAATACCACTTTTCTGTTCCTGTTTTGTTGACAATTCTGTCTTATCGTTGTCAGTATCGTGATACTCGGAATCTTCTTTAAGGAGCTTATTTGTTTACGTATTAAAATTATCGTTTTAGCATTGTATGAATTGTAAACGTGATAGCTGAGTTCATTTATTATTAGTTTAAGAGAAACGTAATAAATCAAGACTGGCGTGCGTATGCCCCGATGTATTTGAGTCGGGACATAATAAAATGTAGAGGCGTGGTGCAGTCGCTTCACTCGATGTAGTTTACTCGTAAATGCACTTAACGCCGAGGGAGACATAAAAAGATGCACTCGGAGTAGTTAACGGTGCCGTGGGCGGGACGATTTGCTTACGACGTTTCCTAAACTAAATCAAACGTTAGAGGGGCTTTAGATGAAGACTACCATTTTGATATACGGCTGAGGATCCGACGTGACTCACTGCCCGCGTCAGCCGCGACATTCGCCGCGGTAAATGTCCAAAGTTACTAAACAATACGATAATTTGTTGTCTATAAATGTCGTGTATTATTTCTAGCATGTGACAGTAAAATGTAATATATTTCTTTACAGATCTCGTTTTCGATAGTAGTTTGTTGTACATTTCTGATCACGTAATAGACAAAAAGTCTAGTTTTATTTATTACTTTTTAGATATTACTTCAAACTTAGTGGCACAGACAACTTAAATTGGTTATTTATTTTCTTTTCTGGCCAATGTATTTGGAATATACTATTGTGAGAGCTAATTATTTTTAAACGCTTTTAGCAGCCCGTCCGTTATAAGGTGCCGAAAAAAGGTGCAAGTGGACCAATTTTGAATCGCATTAAACTGTTCTTTGAACACTCGTACCGACAAATTCTCACCCTTATGCGAGAAAAAAACACAAAGGTGGACCACACCCACAAAAACTGCTTGAATAGCTTGTACCTTCACGTTGGAAATGTAACACGATACATACAAAGAGTCGTCGAGTGCCAGTCAAGAGGTTCCCAAACAAGATAATCCGTTTGTTAGTGGAGTTATAATGGCGTCTCCCGGGATTCTCCCGCTATTATTTTCTGTTTCATTCTGAGCAGCTGCTATGTAACGTGCTGATGCATCGAGTTTCATTTAATAGATACACATTTTATTAGCAATACAATTGTAGTCTTCGATATCTATTTGCAATCTTGTGTTATCAGCTCGCTGCAATTCGCAGTTGTACAAAGTAATTAAACATTTAAGTATAAAATTAGGTTCATCATTTAGTTTATAAAAGCTATCTGGTCACTATATAATGCAATTCCTACAGATAAAACTTTTAATGGGATTGCCGTGTTCGGAAGTAGCTCTTGGCTCGTCACGATGGAGTGCTTTTTTGCGAGTTCTTCCTCTAGCCTTTCATTTCTATCTCTATTTTTTTTACTCAGAGATCCCACAGAGTTAAAAAAAAGTTATAATTAATGACTTCGCTTTATGTTTTAAACATTTCGAAAACAACTTAGTTCTTTTTTTTGTCGTCGGTAAAATTTCTTCTGGTTTTAATAAGTTATTCATAATGTTGCTTGTGTATATATACGAATTTAAAGCTTATAAAATAATCCAGGAGGTGTGGTACAATGGTATACAATGTCCATAGAGATTCTTACTATTTTAAAAGTATTTGTAGAAAAACAACTACAGAACTTTTTATGCGAAGGGTACATTTTAAGGTAACTTAGTATGTACAGATGACTGTTGTGTTTTTGTCCTACCTTCGTTTATCTGATATGAGAATCTTTTTAGTAAATTTTTTGGCGTTATCTTTCAAGCTTTTATCACCCTCTTAGAGTTTTTTGGCCGTAGTCAAGGGCTTTGTGTTGTGCATTTTTTGTCACTAGATTATCTATTCTAAGGCTTCTATAAGTGGGTAGCTTGTCGGTGCTCATTCACATTTGTTATTATAAAGTTCTGTTTATTTTATGAACTTTATTAGTTAAAAAAGGACATTTTAGGATGTTGTGGAAATTTACCTTTCCTGCGATCAAAGATGTTATAAATTTTCACAAGATATCCTTAATTATGTCATAGTGTACAACTAAAACTTCACAGTATGCGCACAACCTTCGCAGTGAGCTTTACCAATATTTAAAGGCACACCAACAATATCTACATTTTATTCTAATGTTACCTTCATGAAATTATTATAATTACTAAACTGCTCACTATGGACAGTTATAATTACTTTTGATTTATTTATAGATCGTATATTGTCATAAAGTAAGTTACGTAATTCTTTCAAAAGAAATCGGATTTTAGCTTCAAGTTATGGCTTTTTGAAAATTAAATTTGGACTTTTTCTTCTCAGTTTTTATATGTGATACTGATTTTAATTTTACAAATGCTGAATTTGATGTACTGTGGTCCTAGTCTGAATTAAAAAATGCCGAAATTGATTTGCATGTTTCCGAGTTTTAAATTGAACGAATTAAGACCCTATATAAAATATATCAAAATATAAGTAACACATTGTTCTTTTGTATTGTGATATACAAACCTTGTTTACCGTCGGCGGTTGCGACGGCGACCACCCATAGGACGAGGCACACGGTCCCTCCCCGCGCCATGGTTTTACGCGCGACCTCGCATCACCTAAAACAATAAAGCATGTTTGACTCTGTGTGAAACCCCAATAACGTTTATTCAGTTCCGTTCAGTGTTCTAGTGGTTTGTAGATTGAAACTAACCCGTCTAAGGGGAGCAACCTAGTGGACACACACATACACGCGCCACACATACACACACACGAGATAAGAATTTCACTTGCATTGTTCGTCCTGTACTTGTCACCGAATAATTAAAAGACACAGATAAAATTATAACCTAGCACAAATGTTTTGTCTTGATTGAGTAAGGAGCACGCCTTGGCGGAATCTTATCTCCAGATTATATCTAACTCCGGTACTGTTGCGTTGTCAAAGTTTGGTAAAAGTAACCGATATGAAAAATATAAAACATCATATTTGACGAGTAATGGCAATATTATACATGGCATAAAATTTTGCATTTGGTTAGTTTCTTCACAGAAATCGAAATCATGTGGAAAAAAAAAATATTGGTGACTAATTCTTTATTAGGGTCATTAAGTAGTGTATTAGATTTGTTTTGTTTTTACCTGTGAAAGTTTTTTTATTTGATCTATTGTCTCTACCTGTGTTAAATCGAGTTCTTCTTCGACATTTTAAGGACGGTGAAGGGAATTTTTGTTTGGCATCAGAGCGTAACTAATTGGTCCCTTTCGAAGAGACTTTTGTGTAAAAACCAAATAACAGGATTGCGGGTTTGGACCATAAATGTTGTAAAACCGCTTTTACGGTCGGTCGTGTGAAATTATTGGGTTCGAACTAATACCCTGCGGCATATATTTGTGTTATATTATTGGTATACGATTTATATGTTAACGTTGGTATTGTTATTGTTGTTGTGGTTTTGTTTCGAATTACTTTAAAACTAACATATCTTCAAAACAGGCTATTTTACTAATTGCTACGAGTATGTAGATAATATAAGATTATATTATTCATTTTTTCGTTATTTATATTTCTCGTTATATTCTTCGTTTCTCATTTTTTCATAAATTACGAATCAGTAGTCGAATTCATTATTTACCACGTCCAATCATTTACTTAATATGATTCGACATCGAGTTGTGTGCATAGTTAAGTAGTATATAGTAAACATAGGTCTTTATGCTTGTATAATTATGACCACAGCCTCGTATCAAAAATTCTTACATTACTATAAGGAATCAAAAGTGAAAAGTTGTTTAAATGACCGCGGCGATCGAAGATATATCGACATATCAATAGCCCGCCTACGTCTCAACAAAGTCAGTAGAGTGAGTACCTGTCGACGATGCGTTGGGTCACGATCTCCGGCCATAAAGCATTATAGAAAACGAAAAGAACAATCCGAATCAGTCATTAATATATTAGGTCGGACGCGCAAAGTGAATCGACTGGCAAATAGGCAATATTTACGTGTCATTGTAGCTGCCTGTTTCATGTTTATAATTCCAACAACAATGTTACTCTGATGGTATAAAAACAGGTATTTTACCTGAAAAAAATGAAATGAAACGAGTTCTGTTAGCTTCAGTTCAGGGTTTGGGTTCGCATTTAATTTTTAGATTTAATAAAAATTTCAACGTAGCTTAGTAATTCGGGTTCGATTCAAGTCGATTTGTCAACTATTAGATGTCTTTTTTTTAAAAATTAAACTCATTGAAACTAGTACTTCATCTATTCTGTACCCGTCACTTTTAATTACATAAATAACGCAGATAGTCCGATAATAACAAAGTTGATTCGTCTTATAACATACGCGTGATATTTACCGACTTGTGTGGCCCAACCTAACCTCATTAGCGAGTTGCAGTTATGTGTAATTTATACATTCAGCACTTAAGCCTGTCCGCGCTGAGTCGATAAGGACTGGCCGTCGAACGCCGACCCATTTCATTGTTGCCGAGCTACCTCCGGGTTGCGACACTTTGTTTTATTTCAGATAAGCTCAGCTTCCGTCGAGCGATAGGCTTTACGTAAACAACCAGCGGTGAGCTTTGGCATGTTTATGCCGTACGTCAGTGATGTTAAAGCGAATCTTGTGTAAGCCTTTTCTAGTATAATCTTTTAGTACAATGCATAATGCATTAAATATTCAACAGTACAAAGTGTTCAAAGTTTCAAGACTATAATAGGACAACAAGAGATAATGAGCCAATAAAGTTTACTTTTTATAGAACAACCAGTTGATCTGATATCGCCGTCATAGAATTTAGTTAATCTAGCTATAGTTATGCACAACAGAAAGCTCTGTTGTGTATAACTATAGCTGAAAGTTCCTATTTTTGAATACTTAATTTAGATTACACTGTTAATTTTTAAGATTTTTTTTTGCTTTTAACTTATTTACTGCTATAAAAGCAACCAGACATATTCCGCTTTCAAAAAAAAATAGGGCATCCAATTTTAACACTATTCTTATTACAATATCTGTAAATTCCATAAGTACAAGCTACACTTAAAATTAGTTATTTTTATTTACAACGTTTTAAAAAAAGATTCTAAATATGTAAAATCTTATGCGTGTTTTGATCTTTACTAAGTATTGCAATTGCAATACGTTCGACCCCTGTCTCGAAAATCCAATTAGCTAAGCGAAACACGGATAGAGACTGCTATCTCTGTCAACCCTGTTTGGTATTAATGACCTTTAACGGTTACTCTTGATGGGCGGACTCGAGTTCGTGGTATTATTGATTCTAAGAACCGTAGACCGTTTTTTAAACAAACTAACCAGAGACGGTTACATCGCCTTGTGTTGATCATGTTCTTGAACTTCAAAGGAAATGTGTATTGTTTATGCTTTTATTATTTCATGTAATATCTTAGTAGTATCTTAATTCATTAGTAAAAAAATACTTATGCGAACGATTTTTTTTAAATTGTAACAAGTTATTACATATGATAAAAAAATCCGTATATCAGATGTAAACAATGAACGCTATGCACAGTTTGAATGTCATCCTTTGGACTCTCCTCTTGAAGGTAAACGAGTCATTATGGTATGACAACGTGTCGTATTCAACATCTTCCAGTCAGATGCTGTACGCAATAGAAGAAAATTCGAGCCGCTTTTTTCTAACGCATGGTTGGAAGGTATATCTGCAATGAACGAATGGGTTCAAGCCTTATGTCACAACGTCAGAGCGTAGAATTGATATATATTAAAGTTATGTAATTCTTGAAAGTGCTCAGTTTAAATAAGCCAATAACAACTCTCGACATGGAACATAGAAAATATGTACATACAAATATTGAGAATTAATTTCTTTTATATGTTACAATAGATTGTGTAGCCGATCTGCCTAAGAAATATTTTCTCGTTAAACTATTATTTCGCTTTATTGTACTATAAAATGCTTTTTTGTTATACGATAAAATAATTGATAAGTTTTAGAGTGCCGTTATAAGTTCTTACAACTTTGTAAAGAAGTTTTATTATGATGTGAGTAAATCTTTACAATATTTTTATGTTAGCTGGTTTTAAAAGTTAAAACAACATCAATAGAAAAGAAAAAATATATTTTAACACATTTAAAAGAAAAGTATTAATATATTTAGTTATTTGGTTTCCATAGTACAAGCTCTGCTTAGTTTGGGATCAGATGACCGTGTATGAATGATGTCCTAAAATTTTATGTTATTAAACATTTTTGGAGAGAAAGTTATATTAATAATATTAATTTCTTTAGAGTAAATCTCATGTCTTCTCATAGTGTCACAAATATACGAGTGCCAAAACACAGTACAGGTGTCATGAGATTCCATTATTAAAATTCCTATTCGATTTATATAATTTTAGTTATACATAACGCCTATTTATATATCCTGCGAATAGCCAATTATTACTTGGTATAAAATACAGTGGAACTTTCTTGATTCAAACCCCGCGATAAGTCGAACATCTCCATAATTTTAAAAAACTCGAAATGTCAATTCTTTATAAGTCGAAATATTTATTAATTATTATTTATATAATTTTGGTTCCAGTTCCATCCAGTTCCATTCAGTTGTGGGTGAAAACTATGTAAGAGTATATACTCTTACATAGTTTTCACCCACAACTGGATTACCCCACAAATAAATTGGACCTCTGTCTAGCAACACAGCTACACTTAATCTTACAATTTATACCCACCACCACCACCACCACCTCAGCCTATGATCGTCCACTGCTGGACATAGGCCTCCCCCATTGATAACATCATTGG
>DWLR01006393.1:0-10099 GCA_018246295.1 Papilio alexanor hazarajatica
ATATAAGCAAGCAAAAAATATTTTTTTTTTGGATTTTTATGCGGACCTGAAGTAACCGATTATCATTACTTTTGGATCACCCCTAGTATGTAAACAGGAAATCAGATATTTCAATTGGTAAATTATACAACATCCATTACAATCTGGCTTTAACTTAGGTTTTGGTCTCTACCGAACTAAGAGTTACGTCCTCGAGGTAAAGTTGTTAAGGAGTTTTAAAACAATTATTACCATTTAAACATAAAAAACACTTAAGACGAGGTGTTAGTTATTAATTGTGTATATTTATGTATATATTTTTTGTAAATAGTTTAGTACTATGATTACCTTGAACTGTCACATAAACAGATTAGGAATTAACTCGTTACCGTCACGGTGTGTTAGCTAACGCCTTTGAACTCTAGTGCGGATATACTTATACCATTGTACGTAGGCATCCGATCAACATTTAAGGACTATTAGATCCCTAACTCGTACAAAGCCAATAAAATTAATCGTTCATAAAAAAACTTCTTCTTAAATCTTCGCATACAACAGTAGTCGTATACAAGTGAAAAATTAAGAGTTGGAAATGTAAAACTTTGCAAATAATATTTCTCTTTCTTAAAAGAAAACCTCCAGTTTTCCATTGACAGATGGAGCTGTTTATAATATGTTATTTGTAGCTCGCACCTAATAAATTGTACCAGTTAAGATAGTGAGACCACTACGACTGAGTGGTGTGAATGACATCAGCCCGGACAAAAAGCTCGCGTTACAATGGAATAACAATAAAAAAAGAGATTTTCACAAAGATTACATGGATACGGTTCGTTTGGGCCGCGTTCATCAATCTGACGCGCCGCATTTTTTTGCATGTCTATCAGCCAATCTGTAAAATGTATCAAAGTAATTAAAATTTAATTAATTATTTTACATTATTAACTTATAGATATAATAACGATAGATATTTTATAAGATTTAGAAATACTGATAGTAATGCGTTCGTAAATCTTTGAGTTGTTTATGTTGTTTATTTTTCCTATTCCTTAGGACATAGGAGATTGGGGAGCACCATTCAAAAACCTTGAAAAGATATAACAAAGAATAAATTTTACATTTTAAGGTCCCAACTACTTTGTAAATTAAAAGGATCTTTAGCTCATAAATTTATTGAGTTCTTGATGTTAAGTAACAAGTTTTAAGCAAACATTTCGACCAATATTCATATTTGAAAATGTGACTGGACTACTGTCTTGACAATAAATATACACAGACAGAAGAGCTTGCTAGTCTTTTGATATGGGAATTAACTAGGTAACTGTGTAACTGAACGTAAGAAATAAGAAAAAAATAAATTGATGTTATTGTGTGCCGAACGCTGTACTGTCGGCACCATTCGGCGGTAGGACAATAAAAAATATTTAAAATGCAGTTATTTTTACTTATGAATAAAGTTTACCAAAAAAATTGTCATATTATTTATTACTTGTTTGTGTTTACATTTTTAAGGAAATCCACAAGCGTAAGAGCTCACCATTTTCCATATTATTATTTTTTTCAGCTTATAAGTAAGCCTAAAACAAAACCATGTAAAAATAGTTTTTAATGTCAGACATGTAGTAGCAAATGGTTGTAGTTCTACGCGTCTTACGTGTATAAGAACATTGTTAGGACAAAACATTTATTGTAAAATATATTAAACTAATTTACCTGTAATACTTTTGGGTGGGACGTTACTGAAACGATCGTGAATGCCTGAATCAATCAAACGCCACATTTTTGTTGAGGTGATTCACACAGATACAGAGATCACAAACCATTTTTGACAATAATTATTAAAACAATATTGGAAATTGTTAAACATCAAGACGATTACATTTATTTAACTGAATTTCCTTTAGATACATACATACGTAACACTCACGCTCGTAAGTCGGTGCCCATAAGCTGTAAACGGAGTAGGCAGAGATAACGGATTTTCATTGGGCGCGATTCTGACACGTCTCTCTCGCTTCTTCTAACGCATACATACTAGTTTGGGTACTTCTTATATCGCCTTTTTAGAGTGTTACTAATATGATCAATATAAGTTTTTCTGCGGCGTCCCCTACCAACACTGCCACTCCGTTAAATTATTTTGTTTATTATGACTGCCGCATTTATTGATTTTATATTTGCCCTCCCAGTAATAATAATATTGAGGAATTTTGAAAGTTCATTAAGAACATATTTTCCTATAATAGATTTACATTTGATGAAGATTTACCAATCGTCCTTTTAAGTTTGTAACCCCTGAGTCACGCCGGACTGAGCAGAGGCTTTGTGTTGTATCACTCTTGTAGCGAGTGCCGGCACACTCGCAGTTTTTCTATTTCTACAAAATGGGAGTATAAAGTACGAAAATTTAACTTCTACTCGTGTTACAAAGTTGATGATGATTTGTGATTAAAAAGTGTAAAATAATTTTAAAAAAAAAATGACTACGCGCACGGTGTTACTGTGGATTTTATTTTCTTGGTGGACAGCTGATGCTCAATTTGGGAGTAAGTTTTTACGAAAAATTATTTACATTGATAACACTAATTTTAATGTGTGATTGGATTTCTTAAAAAATGGGAACAAAAACTGTGACTCCTAGAAAAATATGTCCATATCCAAGCTTAGTGAACGTAACGGCAATCCTATTCAGGAAGGCGTACTTTGATTTCTTGTTTTCAACCTTTCTTTCTATATCTACTTAAAGTATACTTATTAACTATGTCTTAAGGTAGTATGCTCTCTCATCACAAATTTAATTAAACTTATGAATCATATGTTTCTATGTTTAGTGTATAATTATAGGATGTATTAACTATTAACTATAAAATTTGGTTGAGGTTATTGGTCGCTCTTTGTCGAATTGGCATGCAGTTTTTAAAAACGTGTGTAAATTAATATAGTTAAAATTACTGATTTCAATAGGAGTCACTAAATCGATGATCAATAAGACTTCGTGTTAAAGTGAGTGAAGTATGATTATGGAAATATAAAAGTGAATTTTAAAATACACCCCTGAATAAATTACACTGCTGCTATGTCATCGTAAAAAGTCCTCGAATAATATGTATACTTCGGTAATGAGAGCTCGACATGAAAACTACAATAACGTGCATCCAGATTTAATAATCGATGATCACAATGGTGATACCACACAGCAGTGGCCTTGCATTAGAACTGATTTTTATCTAATTTCGAGGTCACTACAAATTACAATCAAAGCAAACATGACCTTGGTGTCATGTACAATTTTAGATGTTTCATGTCAATGATAGAGTTGAAGAAAATTCCGCGTATCTTATAGTAATAAAAAATTAAATCAATTAAAATGGTTTTAAGAAGTGTTTATCTATTTTCTTCGTTTTTTCTTTTAAGTCGTAATTCTTTTTAAAATAAGTCACCTACGTAATCTATAGATGTTGACTCATATATGAGACAACATTATCTTTTCTCTTTTATTTAAATTTTTTGTGCTACCCACCTTGCGTTATCTTGTAACATACATTTAAAACCGTTTACTCATTTTACTTTGTGTACTCTAAATCTAAGGCAAATTAATAATTTGAGCAGAATTAAAGTTCAAAGTTGTTGAATATTATGGTAATGAATTCTACAAATAAATGTATATTTTACCACTTGAAATTAAATATTGATATTTTTCTGTTTTAGCTGTATCCATCAGTTTAGACACGGGTCGCGCTGAAGAGGAAACTCTAAATTTCGAAGTGAGTAATATGAATCATTGTAACGTCATATTTGAAATGAACTTTGAAGTATATATAATATTAATAATGTAATAAAAATTGTAGGGACGATGCCCGTTGAACACGACGTGCGTGCCCATCAGCTCATGTCCACTGCTAGAAGATCTGATGGACTTTTCGTGCTTTTCATCGGACAAGTAAGTATTTGCTAGTAATAAGTTGCAACAATATTCAGTTCTTATTACGATATGTATAGCCATCAGTTCAGTGTTAGTGAAAATATTTTGTGAGATAATATTTAAATCGATAGAAAATAGTTTTTACCACCAAACCATACGGTACTTTTCTTGTAGAGCCAGTACTTACAGCTTTAGCAGGAATTTTTTTTTTTGGTACATTCTAGAAGGTGTATACTTGAACTTGAGGCAGACTTTATTGGCTTTATGTTATCTTACATTCATTTTATAAGAATAGAATGTAAAAATTTTGAATAATTTGATTTTTTTTTCACAGCCAGTATACTAATGATTTAGGATACGGACTATCGATCACGAGGGCGGGTTCGAATCCCGCTCTTCGACTATTGTCACTTCTCATACACTAGTACAAGCATTTGAGCTTAGTTGGAATGGTAAAAAAAAATTTCTTAACTACTTAAAAATAATTTTCTGTTTTGTTAGATACTTCCACCGGCTGAACTCTCTGACGTGCGGCAACAGCGAGGATGAGGAGTACGTGTGCTGTCCGGCGTGCGAGTGCGCGCGGGTGCACCCGCCAGGCGCGGCGCAGTGCGGCCGCAGCATGGTGCGCGGGAACGACTACAAAGGCATTGGCTTGCACCCATGGGTCGCTAGGATTGGATTCACTAGTGGGTACTAATCCAGTAATGTTAGCTTATTATATTTAACCTCATGGTACTGAGTTTTTTTTACATATGACATGTGTACGCTATATGCATCTCATATCGAATGACTTAGTGACCTATAATATCAATATTAAATGATGGCAAAGAGTACATTAAACGCATTTAATTTTAGACAAAGACACTGGTACAGTGAGATTCGCGTGCAGTGGTTCGATCATCGCCAAGAGAGTTGTTCTAACTGCTGCCCACTGCGCACTGGCAAAGCCTGAAGGATATAAATTGTGAGTAACCTTTAAAATCAATATTAATATAGCTATAGGTATAGGTCACCATTAACAAGGTATATTGCCTAGTGTAGCCCCTTAGGAGATGAAAGAGCTATATGGATCACTACATACTTTTTGTTGGTGTTTTTTTTTTCACTTTAATGTATTGGCTGAGTTTGAAATGTTTTTATCCGACTGACACAGAAGGAGGGTAACATTTTTTCCGTGTATATTGTGTGACCATAAGCCCTCCTGTAGCCTAAACGGTTTAACCGAAGTGTGATTTTGAGATGTCATGAGATTCATATTTTTCCCCAGAGTGTAATACCGATAGTCAGTCGGTTTTTCATTTTGTTATTGTTTTTTTATTAAAATTTTTGTACTTGCACGAAACAAACTTTTCACCCTTTATACTGATTAATGCAAAAAAAAAAACAAATCACATCAAAATACATGCAACTACAAATAATATGTAATTGAAATTCCTTAATCGCAACTTAATATTTAAAATACTCAGATCAACAGTGGTAGTGGGCGAGTGGGACACAGCCCGGAGTCCCGACTGCAACGATTACTTCTGCGCTCCCGTCACTCAGGCCATCAAGGTCGACAACGTCATCGTACATCCGGGCTACGAGCAGAAAATATTCAGACACGACATAGCTCTCATTGTACTCAAAGACGATATTAAGTATTCAGGTATGTGTTGTATTGCTTGTAACCGTAAGTTCGCATTACCGAGACATTCACAAAAAACATGTTGTGATGTTAGTTTTTTTTTGTCAATGGTCGTCAATAAATGAACGTTCAATGTAACGAATTTCGAACTTTCTGGCATTTTATTTTAATGTTCGGTTTATTGGAAATTTTTGATACATAATTACATTTCAGCATGTTTTTGTGAATGTTTTGGCAGTGCGAATACACGGATATACTGATAATAATACTGTACAAAATTTTTGGGATAATTACTATGATCGAGCGTTGACTTAATTTTCTTCCATGGCAATAGAAAGTAAAGGCGAACTTTAAACGATAAAATAAAACGTATTTTGTGATTACTGCTATTTACAAGCATTCCTAATGATTTCTAACTGAAAACTAAATGTTTCGGTTGTCCCCTATAAAAAAGCAACTTATTACATATTAACGTATTGTTTTATTCCTTATTATGTTTTACTTTTGTTTACGGATTTTTTTTGTCGGTAACAATATATTGGATCAACAAGGTCATTAAAAGACCTTGAAATTGGTATTACGAATATTAAATCAGTGAACAGAATCTCGATGATAATAATGTTTTTTTTTTTCAGTGACAGCGGCGCCACTCTGCCTGAATGATAAGCCGGAAATAATCATAAACGAGCGCGCAACGCTCGTCGGATGGGGAAAACTGTCTGGACAGACTAATATGGTATGCGTTTTCGTCAGTCACGAAATGACAGGCTATTTTGACAGTTGTCAGTGCAACATAATTATATAGGTTGTTTTTATAGAGGTATAGAAATTTCAAATGGAATAAAACAAAGATGATTTTTAAATTGACATGAAATTTACTGTATTCGAAAGATAATCTTCTGTCATTATAATTTAAATATGACTTCTGGCGTATGACCGCCGCGGCT
Source organism: Papilio alexanor hazarajatica (assembly GCA_018246295.1). Lineage (NCBI taxonomy): Eukaryota > Metazoa > Arthropoda > Insecta > Lepidoptera > Papilionidae > Papilio > Papilio alexanor. The sequence continues at coordinate 6,479 of DWLR01006393.1, forward strand.
GGCTCTGACGTAGTCTAATCTGGAGGTCTAATTTCCGATGACTTTTTCCAACATTTTTGGCCATATATCGGCAATAACGCGGCGAATGTTGTCCTCCAAGTGGTCAATCGTTTCGGGCTTATCGGCATAGACTAGCGACTTCACATATCTAAACAGAAAATAGTCTAGCGGCGTAAAATCGCACGATCTTGGGGGACAATTCACGGGTCCAAAACGTGAAACTATGCGGTTACCAAACGTCTCCCTCTATAAATCAATTGTGGCACGAGCTGTGTGACATGTTGCACCGTCTTGTTGGAACCACAGCTTCTGCACATCATGCTTGTTCAACTGATGAAGGTAAAAGTCAGTAATCCTGGCTCTATAGTCACCATTGATAACGTTCTGACCAGCATCGCTTTTATAGTACGGACCAATGATTCCACCAGCCCATTAAGCACACCAAACAGTCAGTTTCCTGGATATGACGGGGTCTCAACATACACTTGACGATTACCATCACTCTAAATACGGCATTTTTGTTTATTGATGTATCCGTTCAAACAAAAGTGAGCTTCATCGCTAAACAAAATTCGCCTATGAAAATCGGGATTAATGGCAATCTTGTTTTGGGCACATTCACCGAATCTACGCCTTGCTAGGTAATCGTGTGGCTTCGATTCTTGCACGACTTGGATTTTGTAAGCATGCAAACCAAGATCTTTCCTCAAAATCTTCCATATAGATGGACACATATCTAATTCCTGTGCAAGATGGCGGATAGACTGATTCGGGTCTTCCTCTACGCTGCGCTCTACAGCAGCAATGAATTCTTCTGTACGCACTGTAAGACTTCTCTGTGGATACGTATTATCATTTAGAGTAAACGTCGTGCAAAAACGTTCTATAATTAATTGAATTAATTGCTCTGATGGACGATTATGTTGACCGTAAAATGGACGTAGTGCGCGATACGTATTTCGAACAGAACCATGATTTTCAAAATAAATTTGCACAATTTGGAAGCGTTGTTCAGGCGCCTGTCTATTCATGTTGAAATGCCGAACCAAGCTAAACATAAATCACTTAAAAGCTGAAAAAATGGTTGCCAGTTAAAAAAGTGTTGCCAACTTAAAGTTCTATACCGCTATAAAAACACCCTTTAGTAGAAGATATCTAAGTTGAACCACATGACAGTTACTGCGCATCTAAAGTTAACTGAAAAATCTTTTGTAAAGTTCATCTGCAAGTTGTCGCGTCTTTGTTACGTTCGACTGTACTTTCAGTGGGTGACAAGCGACTATAGCACATGCATGCAATTTTGCGAATGCGCTTAGTTGGTTCGAGAAGAAAATTGAGTTCTGCGTAGGTTAACCTTTCGTGTCTCGACCCTATAATAATGTGAAACAAAAACTTTTATGAAATTAGTAATTAAATGTTAACATTCTAGTCTGTAAAACAAATGATGTTTTTTCATAGTAAAGCAAAAAATAGTTTGATGATTTTCAAAATCCTATACAATTTTTTTTTATAAATTATAGCCAAGAAAGTCGATGACATCAAGTTTCAAATGGAAAGAACAGCATTTAGGTAATTCCATTGGTTAAATCGCTACGATGCCACCGACAGACAGATGTATTCTGATAACATTTTTGACCTCTCTTAGATCTATACTTCTACATATCTATAGGTAGGTAAACAACAACAACTGGACGTTCCGTTGGTACCGCTCGAGACGTGCGAGAGCATCTTCGGGGAGTCAGTGCCGGTACACGAGGGGCAGCTCTGCGCGGGGGGAGAAGAGGGCAGGGATGCATGTTCTGGCTTCGGAGGGGCGCCTTTACTGATCAAGAGAGATGGACAGTACTTGCAGGTAAGAAGTGCTTAGAATAATTATTCCTCTTTCATTTTTTATTAGCTACATTTTTTTAGTTATAAAGCAGGTTTAAATGTATAGACCAAATAGTATTTTATTTTGTAGGTAGTGTAATCGCGTTTCGTGTATTATTTTCAATTTCCAAGGGATTAGTGCCCAACAAGAAGTTTTACAATTTTATCATGATTACTTAAAACCCGCCCGATTTGAACGTTGTAACTGTGATCATATTGAGCAGAAAGCAAAATTATGATCATATATACTTAGAGTTGGGAATCGAAAATGTAGTCATATAAATTAGTACAAATAATCAAAGATTCACAATTATATTTTACGTTTTAGATCGGCATCGTATCATTTGGGTCTGAGAACTGCGGCAGCGAAGGCGTTCCCAGCGTCTACACCAACATCGCTCACTACTTTCACTGGATAGTGGAAAATTCTCCGTCCTGAATCTGCTTACTTTTATAACGATCTTTACAAACTGCAATTGTTGATAAAAGGTAGTAAACAAACAACAAGCTAACAATAATTTTACGGTGGTGTGATGCTAAGTGAAAAGTAAATAATGTTTGTCTTGTACTAAATTAAAATTTGAATAGATAGAATGATAATAAAATAATAGTAGATAATTGATTTGTATTTCCTCCGAATATTCATTCAACATCTTCATCATCATAGGGTGCCATCTTCTAAAGAAGTTGGGCGGCCATTTGGTGAAATATGTTGCGGTCTTGCGTTGCATCTTTGAGCTCCCGGTAGCAGAGACCTGTCCAGTCCTTCAGGTCATCGAACCACGTCCTCCTCTGTCTGCCTTGAGCTCGCTTTCCTTTAATTTTCCCTTCTAGCAAAAGTCTAGGGAACCGGTACGGTGCGCCTCTTTGAAGATGTCCGAAATGTGCAACTTTCCTTTGTTTGACAGTTCTCAACAAATTTCGTTTACTTCCTGCCATTTGCAACACTTTTTCGTTGGATGTAAAACTAGTTCAAGGAATTTTAAACTTTTAACGGAGAATCCACATTTCAAAGGCTTCTAAGCGTCTGCACGTTTCCTTTTTCAAGGACCGTGTTTCACACCCATAGAGCAGGGTTGAACACACATACATTTACATAACATACATTATTTATACAACATAACATTTAATAACTCTGTGTCTTAAGGGAGGGGAATCTTAGAATCTCAGAGTATTCTGGACAAAAAGCAACCTTCCCTTGACCTATTCTGCTGCATCTGACTTCTTCAAGATGATCTAAGTTCTCAGTGAAGTATCTACCCAGATATCTGAATTTTGTGACGTTTTCTACTAGATGACCCTGCAGTTTGATTTTTGAAAGTGGTTGTGGTGGTGTTTTAGCGATTATTAAATTCATTCAATAGCTATTGCTTTACCATTTTAATTCAACTTTCATTGAAATTGAAAATAAAATCTATTAAACTTCAGTTCAAATAAAATCTTTGCACACCTTATAAAGGAGTTGTATCATATAAACTAATTAGGTTTGTTTTATGTATTATACCTCACCTAATTACATTTGACTCTGGAATCACAATTGTTGGAGATATTTTATTTTCATAAAAAAAAATTTAATGTTATATGAATGTATAATGGTTCTTAGTTTTAATTATTATGTTGTAATCAAAACTGATATAGACAAGACTGGGGTGATTTTTTTCGCGGATATTTTGTATGTACGAGGGGTGATCCAAAAGTAATGATAATGAAAATAAAACACGGTAATTAAAGTTAAAATAATAATTTATTTTT
>DWLR01006394.1:0-10099 GCA_018246295.1 Papilio alexanor hazarajatica
AGGCTGTTGGCGCTTCAAATTAATATTGATGTACAAACGTATTCACTATTAATAAGTTATTAATGTATCAGTGTAATTATCATTAAAATATGCTTAAATTAAAATATATTGATGACAGAAAAACATTAATCTCTCACAGGGTAATTTAAAAAATATATCGCTTTAAAAAAGAAGAGTGGGTGCATAAAAGTTGATATTAAGTGTATTACATTCATAAAATGATAGCAGAATATTAATTTTGTAAACTACTCGTCGAGATTAAAACACGGGAACCTCAATCCAATTCAGCATCAAATTACATAAAGCCTCAAAGCTTCTGACTCCTAACTACGCACGCGTTCACACACACACACACACACACACACACACACACACACACACACACAACCCAGGCACGCGTAGCAATGTAAACATACACAGCCTTCGTCGGTACAATGTAACTATGCATACGAAATGTTCTACCTATACCTCCGTTCCGTTCAGGGGCGCGCACTTTTAACGTTTCATGCTCGCCTGGTACTTCTTTCAGTTATGCGTTCAATTAATAACGGAGCTGATTTATCACAATTTAGATAAAGTAAAATAGTCGTTATTCTTAAAAAAATTAAAAAAAGCAGGTTTTCTTCAATTCGGTGGTATTTTTTAACTTTTTTTTTTCTATTTTTGTTATCGCAGAACTTTGTAATTTCCGAACTGATTTCAAAAGTGTTACTTTGGCTTTTAAAGATATATCCAAAATTGTACATTAATTTTGTTAATAGATAGCACGTATCAAAAAGTTGTTATTGACATTACCATGGCAACGATATATTATATGAAGGTTTTATTTTTGTGAAAAAATGTGAAAAGATTATTGATGTTACAATTAATTTGCAAGACTTTGTTCTGTAATTTTTTGTCTCGTTGGAAATGTTGGAATTGAATTACGAACCTGATGCTTAATTTAACTATAACAAAACATACGACATAACGTTTATAAATGAAACAGCTCTGAGAGTTACGCACAAAGGTACCACACCTAACGCCTAGTGCTTAAAAGACGAGGAAAGCCGATTACATTCGGACTATATATTCCCACGAGCATTGTGGCCCTATTGTAGCGACAGCTTTACTAAACGAAGAGAAGTATTTCAACTTGTGTTAAAATTAGACTCGGTTTCATATTATTTCAATTTCGCATCTCAAATCTATTCATGCAATCATCATTTAAAAGTAGACATTTGCTACTCCGAACGCTTGTTGGTTTTCTTTTAAAGTTTTATTATAACGTATTTTAGAAGGAGTTATAACTCGGCTACTTCAAGATACAATGAACAATTTAAAGCATTCATTCCTTGCATTTAATTTTTTGTAGAACTTATTACAACCTTATAGACGAGACAGTCATCTGCCATATGATAATATGAAGACCTACTTGAAAATCATTACGAAACAAATACAGAAAAAACAATTAAAAAAATCTGTTATGCAGGATTATGCTTTAGTTTTTCCTATGACATTTTTTGATGTCAATATTTTGTGGTGAAAAACAATTACATGCATCTGCCTTATGTATTTTTAACGCCGTCAATGATGGTTTTGGTTTCTCGGTGTCATATAACTCATTTATTATTTATTGGCACGGTAACACTCCACGGCTGTTGTAGACGACGCGCGCCCGACGCTCGGTTATGAATGCAATTGATACGCAACAAAGTGTATGCTACAGTCTTCAAAAGTAATAGATTTAACATACTCACATCATACTTAAGTACTTTATATATTGTTCAAGTTTGGCAAGGGTATGTCTTAAAACTAGTTTTAACTTGATTGAATAGGAGAACTAGTAAAAATAAAAATGTATGATTCATTCAATGCATGGTCTATTTTTTAGATCCTACTTGTTTAATATGTCATCATCTAATTTTGATGAAATACCTATGTAAGTAATTAACATGAAATACATTGAAATACTTTAATAGTTACTTTGTTAATTTTATGTAAATTACTTAGCTAGGTTAGCTCAACTGCACTTCAAATGTAACTTTCTAAAGGTGCTACGCCGTAGCCAAAATTGTAGCTGTTTATTATCTCAGCGAGATTTTGCATTTAAAAACCTGGATCAGAACAGCTTACAGTCTACGTTTTATTTTTACTTGAAAACTGTTACAATTAATTTAAATTGCATTTTTAAATATTTTAATTAGTTTATTATTATAAATTACTAAGAAAGTTCCACAAAAATTTGTTTCATCAAAATTGATTATAATTTACTGCAAAATCGACGAATAATAAATGTTATGATTATAATATACGTTTATAATTTATGCCATATTGGACGAAAAAAAATTAAAATAGAAGACTGAAATATTTCCTTGTCACATTAACGGTAATCATTCCGATGAATAAAGCAAAGTTTGTACAAAAGTTCCAATCCACATTCGCTTGGCCGTCGGCCCGTAGCTCTTCCGGGAAATTTATGAAATAATTTAAATACAGATAAGTAGAATATTCTTATAATAATTAAGTTAATATCTGCATTTATTTAATTTATATAAATTTTAGGCGTAAATTAAATGACCGGTTATTATATTTATATTTTAAATTTATTTTAAAGTAGAAAAAGTTACATACTGCATATAATATTTTGAACAATTTTTTTTATTTGTCATTTCACAAACGCGATTTATAGTATAAATAACTCGCGTTTATAAAATTAAAAACAGAAATATATATAAGTAATAAAATTATAATTCTATGAAATGACAAGGATTATTACTTTAAAATAATGAATCGATATCAGTTCAGATAACATTAGAGGCGAAAATTATTTCCAATTTCCCGATCTTTCAGGATTGCGTTATTAACTCATACATAAATAAATATTATGAATGCTTCATATACACAAAACCTACGTTAAATACAACTTATGTCTTGTATCAGGAAAACGGCGGCGGGTATGAGATTTTACACTAAGAAACATCACATATTGCCGGTTGCAATGCTCAGACTGAAGGCCATGTTGATACATGTATATTCAAACATACATAACTATTTGTTTCAATTCAAGATTTCAAGTCTTCAATTTTCTTGAATTTCTGAAGATTATTACTTCAAAACTTTATCATTTATGAACCGATTTAAATAAAATGTTAAAAGGAGAACATTCGCAAGTAGGTCTCAATTAATTTTAAATAAAATTGGACCCTGACTTCCGAAGATGTACCGAAAATTGATATATTTGGAGATTTAAGACAAGATAATTATATTGAGCTTAGTTTGTATTAACTGATAATAGTTTCTCACTCCCTTTTGAGTTGTTTCATGAATAATTAAAGGAACCTAAATGTGAAGTATTACACGATAAGTTGATGATAACCACATACACATATTTTAGTTATATTTAAACCTTCTCTGTTGGTGTTTTAATATTTTTATAGGATAACAGGAAAATGGGTGGTCACAGGAAAAAGCGATTCACCTGATGCTCATTGTGGCTAAGAGTATAAATTCACAACATTAGAGAAGCCGCAGATGAGTTGCTGGCTTTAAAGGGAGGACAGTCATTTTTCTATAGACCATTTTTAAGACCTCTATTTGTCTACCACATATGTAGATACTTACAAAGTAAACTCTCACAGACTAAGCTTAAGTAATAACCAGTGATTAGATTGTTTGTCCCTTTAGTTATAAAATAACGATAGCAAGATGACGCTAGCGATTTGGATAAGTAATAATCTGGACTCCGTACATAAGGGCTTCCATACAAAAATATTATCAATTAAGAATTATGGTTTAATTATACCTTTAATATAAATTTTGTATGTAATTAGTTGTACCCCACGGCAATATCCGCCGCGCCGTTTGTCGTCCACTAAGTTTGTATCGATATATCTAAAGACTTCGTTATTAAATGGGCTATCTAATACAAAAATTATTAGTCACATCGGTTTACTAGCTCCTTTGTCATTCAAACTCTTCACTATAGTATAACTACACTATATATAATTAACTATAGTATAGATTTAATTAAGGGCCCGTTGAGATCAGAGATTCCAAACAGTTTGAACGGTTCCAAAGTGCTAAACTGCAGTTTTAAAATGATGTACAAGTAGCGTACAAAAGAGCTTTAGAAAAAAAGATACGATTACAGTTCAGTTCGGTTCAGTTGGTTTGAGTGTGAGCCAAATTGTGTAAGCGTCAATACAAGCCTTGTGTTTTATATAATACCTACCTGTCAGTTGGGCAAAAATAACTAAACCTATTCTAATTTACTTTTAAAAAGAGAATAAAATTATTATGTTTGATAGAATTGTTATAAATAAAATTCTCAACAAAACTAGGGTTATAATCTTTAAAATTTGATATGTTTTTATAATCGAAAATCCGGTTATTTAGAGTGTTAAATTGAGAAATCACAGGATTGATGTTTGAATGAGTTTACGAAAAAGTTAGTCCAATACTTCTTAGTCATATTTATGTGTTACAAATTGCATATTTAGATAATATTATTTAATATAGTCTGTTTTAGAGCCTATTAACTGGCAGATCTTAACTCATAGTTTCAACACTCTTCGGAGCCAGCCGTTTTTTTTTCTCACAGCTTTTGACTCTCATTCATTGAAAATATTATTATTATATATTTTTCATAAAAATTGTTTTCGTTAAAGATTCCATTAAAAGCTGGGGCTCTGTCTACTCTATGTTAGTTCACTTATCTAATTTAAGATAAAGTTGTATTTAATGTTTAAATAATGTTAAAGTTAAGCTAAAGGTATAATTGATTTAAATAATTAAAACTCGATTGAATCATATAAAACTCATTCTATTAGTAAATGAACAACAGAATTGCTGAATGCGTGGTTAATACACTGAAATGTCTGATTCAAATTTATATGATCAATTAATAAAAGTCGATTTAAAATATTTTCGACGAGTATCATCGGACAACAATTTCATTAAAAGGTTCCATAATCATCTGAAACGATCATAACAATTGCATCAGGAAATAATGAATTAAATCGCAAAATAATGTCCATAATACGTTGCACGAATCAAGTGTAAACCGCAGCCGGAATGACATTTAATTTTAAACTATCGACGGGACGGAGAAAAAGTGATTTTCGTCGGGCCTCTGAGAGGCGGTTAAGTGGAGAACGAGGGTGCGTAGGAGGGCGCGGGAGTACGGGTACTAACCCGATTGTTGGTCCACACGGAACTCGGGATGTATGTAATATCCACATCTTGCTGTTTCTGCTCGCCTGGTACTATTTGGCATTGACTCGGGGGAGATATCTGGCGCCTTTGAATTAGCATCCCCTTAAACTTGTGTACACGAGGCGGTGTTAAATCGCAGCGCAATCTTGTTAGTTTACTAAAAATTGTAAAATGAGAGACTTTTTCATAAAAATATAATTACTACGACGAGGAGCAGCTATTGCAAGAATTAATTAAAAAGTGAACCACGATGACCAGTTTTGTGTTTTTGATTACGACGTTGATAAAAAATGAACAGATTAATTTACATTCTTTATGTTTACATATAATTTTTATTCTTGTTAAGTTTTAACTTGATTGATTATTTTAAATTACATAAAAAATAAGCAAAATAATCAAAACAAATTTGAATTTGATTTTTTTTTTATTTTACATCGTGTCTCAACAAAATACTTTATTTTATGTTTACTTAATGTGTCTAAATATATATATATTTTTTTTCGAAATCATGGATCTCCATTTTATCTTAAAATGTTATGTTTTGGAGATTTTTAATCTGATAACGTTATTTGTATGGAGTGAATATGGCGGTTGCAATAATACATATGAAAATAACAGTGCTTTTTGAAACAGTCTTATTGATATCATTAAAATAATGTACTACTCACTACTAACTATATAAACTTTTACGCGGCATACCTGTAGCATTTTACACTATCTTAAAAAGTTTCGTATTTTTAGTCTTTTATATTATTGTATTTTATTAATTCAACATATTTTTCTGACGAAACGATGGTACTGGAAAATTTGATTTCCATCAATCTGACAATCAATTTCAACGTGACAATTCATTTTAATTTATTTAGCTTCAAATATGAAGCCTTAGTTTGTTATGTTTCTTGCATTAAATAATCGTGAAGTTATTACAAATCGAAAGAGAGAGTTGGGACACGAAAACCCGCTTTCCCACATTCCGATGTTAAAAGGGAAAACTACTTTAACTTTACGTGCCGATTCGAAAGGGATGGTGATAAGGTAACTGTAAAAGTGCGACCGCGAGGTAAATACATTGTAAGGGTGACTTACCTCCTTGGCTTGCTGGTAGCCTGGTAGGTCGTTACAGGGCGCGTAAGGTTAGCGGGCAGCGCGGCGGTACAGCGAGCGGGCAATTGCGGAGGCTCGGCGGCGCGGACTGGAAGTGCATCGGGTATCGCAGGGGGTGGTGCACTGTGCAAGCGAGACTGCAGCGTCCGCCCATTCGCCTCGTGCCTCACTTTCCCGCCCTACTGTTCTTGAAAAGTTGCGACACTTAACAGGTGGTGTGATGCGTTAATTAAACAATTCAATTAGTGTTACATGATTTGTTTAACTTTTAATTTACTGAACTACGTATAAGCTATGATAAACAAAAAACATTAATGTTACCTACTCAAAAAGTTATCTTCCTAATTTCTGATAGACATGACTGATATCTAAACGAGGTCTGAAGTTAAATATGAAGTCTGATGTTGTTACACACGTCGTCGGGACGGGCCCGCCCCCGCGACGCCTGCGCCGCCTGTCGCCAGGCGACCGCCCGTCGCGGCCGACCACGTGTAGCAAACCCGTCTTCTCTGTAATTTTTCTTTAAAGTAACCTGTTACTAATACAACATGTCGTTCGTCATTCACTTAGTTCTGCATGTTTTATTACTATTAAATTACGTTAACTTTCTTTATATTCTCATACTTTAAAAGCTTTTATACAGTAAATTGATATAAAAGAGAATAAAATTATAAGCTCTAAATCTTGACTATATAATATATTCACCTAAACTTCAACACGTACATTGACATATAAATCCCGTGCCACAGTCGTTATTTATTGTGCACAATTAACTAATATTTAAATATGTTTTTCAATATTCTTCCCTGATCTTAATATGTTGCGCATAAATTGAAATACCTATAAGCATTAATTGATCTCCCTATAAAGTTTGAAATTGGACAAATTCTCTAAAACAAATTCAAAAACCCATTGAAGTCAATTACCTTCAGTATTTGATTGTATCTGTAAATATACTTTCTATGAAAACATACATGAATAGACAGTTAATCATGTAAAAAATCGTAAATTAGGCAAATAAATCGGAAAATTTTATGATTAAAAACAAACATTATTTACCACACAATAAGGAACTCGTGAATAAAGAACAACCTAAGAAGATGATCGATCGAAAATGAACTAATCTAACGTAACAATTGTCTAAAGTGAGCGAAAAACACCGAAGCTCTACGCGAAGCGATACCATGCGACATAATGCGACCAATAAATGACAGATAGTGGCGGCCTAGTTGCTTGATATTTTCGCGTCGAGTCGCATCGTGTAGTATTTGCACGTGTATTGCTCACCTTGGACACACTGAAGATCAAATTGGTATTTGTTAAGGTTCAACATATAGCGTTAGCGTTGTGACAAGGAAGTGACTTCCTAAAGAGAGAAAAAACCAGTACGTTTAAGAAGACCTGGACGTCTAAGAAGTGTGTTATATGTTATACTCTAAAAGATGGGTATCCAAGTTATATGTTGTATTCTAAAAGATGGGTATCAAAGTTATATGTTATATATTATATTCTAAAAGATGGGTATCCAAGTTATATGTTATATGTTATATTCTAAAAGATGGGTATCAAAGGGCTAGGGTTTCGAATAGCCCAAGCCCTTGTTTGCGATTAAGGCCTGGAAATTACATAAGTAGTTGTAACGTACTGTAATTGTGTGTCTTTAATGAAATAAGGAGTTGGGGTTTGTTTTTTCGAAGGGATTCAGCACGTTAATTCTAAAACGGTCTGCCTCAGCGATAGAATGTCAAAGCATCCCCTTAGTCCAACTTAATGTGTTGAAAAGAACTCCTCGATGTTTTAGTAGGTTCGAGTGTGACATATACATCGCCCTTGCTCCCGTGAGCTTGTCCTCTATTTTCCATATTAAATGAGATTTATGTTATTTGTTACGACTTTGATATATTTTGCAAGGAATAAATGTATGAAGAACGTATTCACAAAGAGCTAAACTTTGGTTTCCTTAACACAAAAGTTCCATATTTTTATATGAAATAGAAATTCCATAACATATAAGAACACTTCGAAAGAATCTTAAATAAGTGAATATACGTTTTCAATAATTACAATTTATTCTTTTCATGCGATTTGCTTCACTAGAGGAGTATTTCTATGACTCTTTCTTTGTTCTTTTTATAAATATGTGACTCTCTGTATACTGGAATGTTTTTGTATGAAAACTGTTATTTAATATTGCCACTTATCTTGTCTTCGATGTCAACAAAATTCAATTATGGAAAATTTTCTGAACTCAATTTATTTAACAATAAGTATTTTTGCCTTTAATATCAAACGTTACTTTACTAAATTCTATTTACTTTGTTTTAAGGTAGAGCATAGAACTAGAAATATCACTTTTAACTGAATGTATTACATTATTAGGATTTCATTTTTTTTTGTTAGTTTCAGTAAGTAATAAAAGAATAGACAGATGATAAGGCTCTACTCTCCTGTTAGATCAGATTCGCCTAAAGGTTTTTTATGCAATTTTAAAAAAAACAGTTACTATGGTAACCGGCTGAGCAACCACTTCATCAAGTAGAGATCTTAATTCGGACCTATTGTAAGTTCTGTTCTTCAGACTTGCAACCAACAGACTTAAATTTTAATAGCTATTCTTTTTTAGAAGTAAAAGTACAGTTTAAAAGTTAACTTTTAACAACTCAAAAATAAGCTGACAACTGAGTAACTAGCTCAATGTTAGTTTAAGTCACAAATGATTTTTATAAAATAAATATTTGATCAAATATGGGCCTCCGCGATAGCATGAAATTATATGTCAATGCAATTAAATATTTCTTTGGTAAAAAAAACATAAAATTGTTTTAGCAGCTTCTCTAAATAAGCTATTGAATGGCTAATAAAACTAGAAATTCGGTGCCATTTAAGCAGAAGGCTTTGAGAAAAAGTTGAGCTTTAAGTGCACATTTGTAAATGACGTATTTTATTTGCTTGTATATATGTTAAGCAATGAGCACGCCGGTCCACGTCACTTGTCATGAACGTGATTATGTATATATTGTTACCGCTCATATTGTGGAGCATATTTCATACGAGCGACTTGGTACACCTACAACGCACTCCGTTTCCATAAATTGAATCGACGGTGCGTCAACCGTCCGCGCCCGAGAAAATAATCTTACTTATATAAGTTACCTTTGCACAGCTTAAGATAAAATCTGTTAGGGAACTGATCGATTACAAAAGTATCAGGTTCTGTTTTCTACATATGTACTTTATGTGTGTATTTTTGTATGTATGTATGTAATTGTGTTATAATGGATTTGGCTTTGAGAACTTTTGAGTTTATAAAAAAAAACTACTACTCTACTAATTCGATGTTCGACATTTCTAATGAGCTGCAGAGCAATTAAGCTAGTTTATTGAGGCACCATAAATTAAAAGTGGAATGAAGTCGGTTTCGCATTTTTCATAAATTTTATATCAATCAGAAAAGTTTTAAGAACCGCAATGAATACTTTCGAAAATTTTACAGATATTACGGAATATGAACCATCCAGAAGAAAAGTAAAAATAATACAATGAATAATGTTTTGACAGTTCAATGGATAATATTATTTTAATATTAAAGTTTTTTTTAAATTTAGAATAACTATATTATTCTAATTAAGTTACGAGATGTAAACGTCATATACCAATAGCTACAAATAAAGTGATGTTTTAAGATTACTAGATTATGAAGTTATAAAAAGCTAAAAAAGAAGCTGGATGTAAAGACCACCGGAGGACGGGCAGCAGCGTCCTTTCTTAGTACGGTGGAACATACTGCGATCGCCAACCC
>DWLR01006395.1:0-10098 GCA_018246295.1 Papilio alexanor hazarajatica
GTGGAAGACGGCATATAGTAATAGACACCGGGAAAGGTATTTGTTTAGCATATTTGTCGTAAAAACTACTCATGTTGATTAGTGAATAAAAAAAGCGTTAAACACTTTCAAGTTTTAATCAATTATAATTAAATAAGATTATAAATTATAATCCATTAAAGAACATAATCAGCAACTGATCTTGTTAAATATAAGACGTTTGAATAAATATAAGTAAAATTGTAAAAGATTTTTGGAGTGCTACAAATCTCTAATCTAAAATGTACTTACAAAAGGTAAAATATACAAACCTATATATCTTGATAAAACTTTTGATAAAGAATTTTGTTTTATCAATTTACTCTCGATGTTGTAAACTAAAAACTTAACGCACTTTTGACTGACAACAATCGTCAACAATGGTGGAACGGATTCTGTGACATTTTCAAGGCACTGTTCGTTTTCTGATACGAAAATATCAATAATGATCAATATTTCAAGTGAATTAGTAGAGGCGATAATATTTCTATAATATTTAGCTCCATCTTAATACAAAACTTTGAGGATGTGTGATGTTTGTTCCGACTTTTCACACCTTTTAGTGAATTGTAAGTTACATTGTTTCAAAGATTTCTAGTCCTTTTGAATCATACGGTTGTTGTATTTAATAAAAACATTTATATATATTCGTTATTATACTGTGGCTAACATTTTATATTTATTTCTATTGAAATTTTGTTAAATATGATCTGCATTTTTAGGTGAAACGCGATTAACCGATGATGTGTCCCAATACCCAAGTATAAGCCAATCTGAACTGGAAGTACTTCTAAATTACATTCTTTCTTGGCCACAAAGGTAACAATTTTAATTTAACTCTTCTTTTATTTTGTTTCCAACTGACTTTGCAGTATTTGCTTTAAGTACCTGTTAAATAAAAATGAATTTATTTTTTCTGTTTATAATGACTTATTACATTATTTCAGCAGTCTTGTTTTTATAATAAAGCACAAAAATTATTCATTTTATTATTTTTTTATGATCTTACGTTTACTATTCATGACAACTATATTGTAAATATTTTTCAGGCAATGTATGTGCTGTTACCGAGATGTGAAGAACTTTGAGAGGTTTTATTTATTGGTACAAAGTGTATTGTGTTTGTCTGTATGTCAACTGAAGTTGTTAAAAGATGAATTAATAGAAGCCTCTAGGGCCTCTCTACCTGATGATAAGAAGGAACCAGAGAACCAGAATGAAACTTTATCTCCTAAATCTGAAAACAACCAGGAAAGAAAAGAAGAAGAAGTCGAAGATGAAGGAAGTAAAGTTGTTGATGATAAACATGACCCAACACTTGAAGATAGCTCTACCAATGATATTTCTTCTTCAAATGACGCAGAAACTTGGTCTATGCAGCAAAAAGAAAAACTTATGCATATTGTTTCAAAGATTTTTCTCCTCAATTTTCCATTATATTTGGCGTGCAAACATTCAGCATTGAGCCGTTTAGAGGATCTTTCCTCACAAGAAATATCAAACCTCAGTTCATACTGTGACCTTCATGATACTGAAATACATGCATATCTCTTGAGGAATGTTAGCCTATTTTGTAAGCTGGGTGGAGTGTGTGCAATGACCTCTGTATTTGAACATGCAACACCCGCCACTCTCCCACTTTCTATGGCCCACGCTGTAGTGGCCGCTGTTGGAAATTTGAAACTGTGGCTGAATTTTAGGGCAGTGGCTCAATTATTTATGCCTTTGAGGAGTAAAATACTAAAATATATGTGCAGTTTAGAAGACAAGGACTTAAGGGTACCTGCAGTAAAGTCTATGGCTGGTAAGACACATTTTAAGTAGATAAATTTGAATTGAATTTTTTGGAGGTATTTGTGGATAGTGGTTTATATATGAGACTGATTTATAATGAATTGTTTCCTCTTGTAATAAAAATTGATACTCCATTTGTACATTGCCTCACAACTAATTAATTTAACTATTAGCTTGGTATTACTATATTGTATAATACACACACATAATTCAGAGGGGTAAGGTAGGTTAAGAATATATATTTCCATTCATCCATAATACTCAAATATGTACATACTCTACAGATCTGATAATAAGTTTTTCTGCTACATCTGCTGCCAACACTGCCACTAACCTTAGAAACATAAATTTGTCTCACACACATCACTCTCACTTTCTCTTCATTCAAAACATTGACTTCCACTTTTCTAGTCAGTAGCCTAAAAGTGATGCAAATAATATTTTTATCTTTGGCTTACAGATTTCATGTGGGGTGCAGCCAAAGAGCCTTTAGATGCGCCATTAGCCTTTGACGGTGATGGCTTGGCCTTGGCATTTAAATACTTTAACAGCAGCACCCTTACTATGCGTTTAGCTGGCGTGGCTCAAATTAATGCACACATCACTGCCCATAATGAGCTGTGTGCTGGCGAACCAGCAGCAGATGCAGAACTGGCCGGGCAACAACTTGCCACTTGGTTAACGAATAACAACATCATTGAACATTTATTTGGGCCGAATTTACATGTAGAGGTAAGCAAACATTCATAGAAATCTATGATTTTTTTATCTAGTATATTGACTGTTAATTTCTAAGTCTATGTCTGCATTTGGATTTCCATATTCAGATAATCTCATGATCACAACAACTGGATTTGTTTTTGTCTTGAAATCTGAATCTCCTGAAATATCATTTATAGTATTGTTAAGTATGAAATTGTAATTATAAAATATCACAAATATCTGACTGTGTGTTAATTTGTTAGAAATGAAAGTTCTTAAATTATTTTTTAATCTTAACAGGTGATAAAACAGTCACACATGATCCTAAAGTTTCTGGCAGTCGAGGGGCGCGTCACTCCTGAACACGTGGAGCTGGTGTGGGCGGCGGCGCAGCTAAAACACTGCGGCCGCCAGGTGTACGATTTACTTCCCGGATTCATAAGAGCGCTGGCGCCAAAGCCATGCACACATCTCTACAGCTTGCTGTGTGCTTTACCACCAAAAGAACATACGGAACAGGTAAGAAGAATTCCTTGAGAATAATTAAATGCAACCAGTGCGAACTTATTGCTTTTACATAAAACCATGTTGTAATCTCAGTTAAAAGATTTTGAAAAACAACTTCCTTTTATCAAACATCAAATATATCAATTGGATGTTCGGGCAGGGCACGGTAAAACTTTAGAATAGGTTCAAATAATAAGCTTGTTACAGTAACTGCCATTGAAACAGTTACAGATGAAACAATGCTATTGTTTCATCTGCAAAAATACTAGTAAGTATCAATTCGAATTTCATAAATTGTTAGTTTATTTCATTTTGTGTCAGCCAAATGCTTTGTTTCTCTTTTTGATTTTACATTTAGACATTTAAGATGCATCTTAATCTGCAGAGCTTGTATCTCGCATCGGCACTTATGCGCGCGATGTGGGCGCGCGGCGGTGGCGGCGCGCTGGGCTCCCCGCTCCCGCCGGACGAGCCGCGCCAGCCGCCCGCCACCTGCAAGCCTCACCACAACTCCTCCTCCGAGGCCAGTGTCAGCATGGACCAGACCAACTCCGATGATGACCCGGTAAAAAACACATTTATGAATAAGAATTTATTACATAATAATATAATTACTGAATAGAAACATAAAAGTAGCTAACATTCTATGGGGCAAATGTTCTCGTAAATAATAAGTAATACTAATAGGGTGGTCAGAGATAGAAATGTAAGCTGTCTAAATTTATATTAGGTAGGTCACATTTACACATTTGTCTGTATGGGTACAAATGTACGTGCGTGCGTGTGTATGCGTATTGCGTTTAAATTTACACTAAACATGAGTTTCTTAAATTTTAGTTTTTAGATTACAAAATATATATTTGTTTAACCTTAAACACATAGTATTTGTAACTATCATCATCATCATCATCTCAGCTTATTGTCGTTCTCTCCTATAACACATAAATTAATCTTTAAACCTATTTTTTTCTTTTCATTTGCGTATGCAGTGTGAGGAACTTAGCACATCGGGGGAAGAGGCGGGTCCTACGCCGCGGAAACAAAGCAAACATCAACGTGAATTAACTGGTAAAGTATTGTTTTGTACAATTTAATATTTAATTGTTCTCAACATTGATGAAAAGCTTTATGATATCTATTTAATATCCAGCGGAGCAAGAGTGGCTGCGCGAAGGTGAAGAATTGACTAAGAAGGAATGCTCTACTCTCAAGGCTTGTCAAAAGTAAGTAGATAAATTGTCCACTTTAATTCAATTAGTGCACATTTTAACAAGTGACGAGACTGTTGAGAGTCTGCAAAATATGCATACTGACCGGAGACTGACCGGTTGGCGCAGTGGTAAGATACTCGCCTCTCACGCCGCAGGTCGTGGGTTCGATTCCCACACAGGACAAACATTAGGGTGTAATTATTTCTATATGTATGTATTTGCAAAAGAAAAGTATTAATATATGTAGTATATCAGTTATCTGGTTTCCATAGCACAAGCTCTGCTTAGTTTGGGATCAGATAGCCATGTGTGAATAATGTCCTAGAATATGAAAAAAAGTATCAAGATATTGTGCAATTGATAAATGCAATAACGCTGTTTTTGCTCAAGATTAGGTTAGCATTAACCAATTTCTAGTCGTGAATTAATTTTACATCGCGCCCATGGCTGTTTGCCCATATTTGAATATTTGAAGAATTCCCGGAGCTTTTTTTACTTAAGAAATAGGCGAGAGTTCGGAAAAAAGAGACTTTTACTGAAAGGAAAGGCAAGGAAATATTAAACCTATATTTCTTACTAAAATTTATGCTGAATTATAAATATTTCTTTTGCACTTTGGTCTTCTATTAGATTAATATGTCTTGCTGATTGTATTTTGAATGTATTTCTTATGTATTATAGTGTAGTAATAGTCCGTGTATATGTCCGTTTCATCGTGATCTGTAGCTTATTATATCCTGTCCTTGACCGATTTTGAAGAGAATGGGTAATTTGATTCGTCGGATTTATTGGGGTTTTAAAGTAACTATTTCTTGTTTTTTTTTTTTGATTGTTACAATTGCAGACGCAGCAAGCGCGCTGGCAGCAGCGGCAGTGCGAGCAGCGGCGCGGAGGAGCTGCTGCGCCCGCGTAAGAAGAAGCTCTACAAGAAGCGACACAAGCCCGGCAAGGCGAGGCACTTCCGTGAGTCCGGTCATACACATACAAACAACACTATCCCTTGTCTACACGAACAAAGTAAAAGCTTCGCAACTCGTATATTCGCTAGGGTTACGTTCCGCAAATATGCTACGAATATAAAAACCGCAGATTGGAATTGCAAGTTGTATGAGATTGTATGGTTACATTACAAAATCACGATTAAAGAAGAATGTCGCAAATTAAACTAAACGTTTAATTAAACTACTTTTGTTTTATTAAAAATTTTACTCATTTATGTTGCGAAGCTTATTTGTATAAGGCATCCTTTATTTATTTTTTGTCAGTAAACAAGATTAAATAGCTAGTTTTTCTGGATGACAAGTACAATTATTTGTTTAGTAGCAACGCAGCTGAAAACGGCGGACCTCGCGGAGTCGGTGTCCGAAGTGGAGGAGGAATCATCCGGCAGCGACACGGCGCACTGCCAACTCCTCTGTGATAATGTTGACGCCAGGTAATTTTCTGACGTCTTGTCATTTTGTAATGCATATTTAAAAAAATCCATAATCCATTTTATGCCGTAAGAGTTCATCCTAAGACCAAAATCCTTGTATCCTTTCCTTGTCCTCCTTCTCTTTCCCACACAAATAATAATACTGCACCGTTACCTCTTTCGTGTTTCGTTAAACAATGTATTTTGAATCAGAAGATTAATGGAGCTCCGTCTAATGGAGAGCTACAAGCGCCGCGGCGAGGAGGAGGAGGGCAGCGCGTCCTCGGCGGTCTCGCCGCACTCGCACCGTCACCTCCCTGACCTGGACGAGGACGACTCCGCGTGCGAGGAGGAACTCGCCCGGCTGGCCGCACAGGTATGCTGTCAGGGTCATTGGCGGATCCGAGTACCCCAAAATCATTACTATTCTCTCTAAAGCCTACCTTCATTGAGGAAAATACCCCCAAAAGGAGGTCAAGCACCCCTTCTAAATTGTAATCCTGGATCCGCCACTGGTCGGGATTGTTGTGAGACTTTGTTTTGGAACAGTCCGGACAGTTTTAGTTATTGCGTCTTATTGACTGCTCATTCTCTTACACACGCACGCACATTGAAATCCAAATAACGTTATAATTTTAAGTTTTATACAAATTATAATATTTTTTACTGTCACCTATTTATTATATACTTTATTTATTTTCATTACATAAATATTCACATCTTTTATTTGTTGTAAGGTGTTAGGTTATATTAGTGCTTAGGTTCCAACAGGGATGCATTTTTATTTAAAAATCAACAAGTTTAGCTTTGATTCGTAATTAATTGCTATCTCTGACTACGGCAGTAGGCTTATTTATTCTTCAACCCCCCCCCCCCCTTTTTATTATACCGTATTGTTTAATATAGTGTTTTGTGGTGTTAGGCTCAGTGTCTGACGGAGTACCGCAGTGGGAGGCCGCCTTCGCCGGCGGCGCCTCTGCCGTTCAGCGTGGACGACGTGTGTCGGCCCGGCAACACGCTGCTGTGGGACCTGCTGCAGGACGGCGCCATTGTGAGTCGTATGGACACGCTATTTATCTACGTAACACACGAAAAGATGGATCATTTCAGTTGTCTTGTCATGGAGTGCAACAGCGTCGTAACTTTTACGAATAGTTGGGACTACCAAGTGAGGAAGTCTATATGATGAAACTTTAAAAAACGCCGTAGTTAGTAAAATTGCAGGGCTGATATGGTTTAATAAAGGTTAATTATATTTCAAATTCCAACATGGGGTTTTGCTAAACTGGATTTGAAGTATTGGGTAAAAGCGTCTTATTGTAAGTAGACATATCGCATAAAAATAGGTGAATAATTGCATTTTTTTTTATCTATTAAAACACAAAAAACGTAAACTATTATTAGGCAAAATATTATTATTGTTGGTTTTTTGAATGATATTAATGAAAGTTTTAATTTTTTAGGAGCAACTTGGTGAAGGCCTCGCGCTGGAGGCGGAAAAGGCTCTCTGCGCGTTGCTGTGTTTCAGCACCGACAAATTCATCCGTATCAAGTTCATTGAAGGCTGTCTTGACAATTTAGCTAATCATAGGTACGGACAATATTCATGATATATGCATTTATTGACTATAGAAAGAGGTCAAGCAGTAAACAATTGTATAAAGGGGGAGAGAGACGCCTACTGTTATAATGCTGCTTACCTATTCTAGTGAGTTTTGTGTGTACAAATTTGAAAAACTTAATCCCAGTAGTACTAGCGAAAGATAATCAAAGACGCGACTGGCCAATGATATATCGGATGTTGGACTTTGACAATGTTATTAATTGTTGTTATTTCTTAATTTATATCTGACCTTATTTCAGCTAGGTCTAGATTTTTTTTTATTTAGATTTTTTTTTTTTAATTTTCAGATCTGTCGCTGTTTCTTTACGCTTGTTGCCGAAACTGTTTTCATCATTTCAGCAGCTACGAGGAATGGATATGCATCAGGTAATATATTTGTATCTGAAGTTACGATGTAAAGAGTACGGAATCTCACTTACATTATTTATTTATTTATTTAATTAATTAACAAAAACAAAAGAAAAATTAACATCTAATTAACAAACAAAAATTAACTTCTAATACGATAATACGAATAAAAATAAAATAAAAACAGTTGTAGAATTGTAAATGGTCCTCGCACTAGGCTTTACCTGTATCGCGGAATACCGCTTAGAATTTTTAAAAATAATTTATATATTTACAAAGTGAAAATAAACAATTAATATAAGTTTATATGTAAAATAAATTAAATGAAAATTAATGGAATTAAAATGAAAATTAAATGAGTTAAATAACTTTTTAATTAATTAAAAATAATTTGTTCAATCTTATTCTATTCTATGTTACTCCATATTAAATTATTTTCTGATGTTTTCGAACAAATATCTTTGCTCTGAGGGGCAACCCCACTTTTTTTTATCACGATGTAGTTTTTGTAAATATATCTCCTCTTCTTCGCAATGAGTCCGTTTAATTCGACTCTTTCAATGTCGAGCATCAACTATGAAAATGATCGTGTCGAGTTGAATGGTGTGAATAATGACTGCGTCGGTCTCGCGGCGACCGTCCGCCGCGGTCCAGGTGGTGATGTGGGCGGAGCGCGAGCGCGGCATGATGCGGCTGTTCGTGGAGGACCTGCGGCACTACACGCAGGCGGCGCGCGCGGCCGGCGACGCGGCGCACTACGCGCACATCACCGAGCTCACGGTGCGCCTGCACTTCCTCACCGCCATCTTCTCGCCGGTCGGCTCGCCGCAACACTTCAGGTACCGAGAGCGCAAGGTCATAATGTGTGACCTTTTGTGAACAACATCTATCAATTGTAATAAAATCCCATAAGATAAATAAGAAATGCACATCTACATATTCTATTGTTAATGTCGAATATTTAAAGTTCTTCTTTTTCATTCTTTTGTTTACTTTGAAGTTATTGGACAATAAACATCTATAGTTTTCAAACATCGACAAAAGCTGCGCTTGTCATAATCATATTTTTATCATGTGCTCATTACTAATTACTTTGCTTTGGTTTCGCATTGATCAATAATTAGGATTATTTAGCTCCTGAAACACGTGTTTCCGACTTATAATAAGTATCTGAGTTTATTTGGGTTTGTTCACAAACAATCTCAATTAGTCTAAACTTGTGGTTTCTACAGTGAAGACGTTTTAAAACGGGAAAAGCACGTGAAATTAGCAGCGAAGTGCGCTCTGCCATCGTTGTTTTACACAATGAAGGCAAATCCGAAAGTGAGTTTGCTTCACAACTGAAGTTATCGAAGTCTTGTGTTCATGGCACAATAACTCGATATAGGGAGACGGGCAGTTTTCAAGATCGTCCACGCTCGAGAAGGCTGAGAGCTACCACGTCTAGTGAAGATAATTTCATTGTTGTTATCAGCAAGCGAAATAGACGCTAAACAGCACCAGAAATCCGCGTTGAAGTAAACAAAACCCGAGTTAAACCATTGACTACAGTAAAACGGCGACTGAGAGATGCGAAGCTGTATGGTCGCGTCGCCGTTCGAAAACCTCTGCTAAGGCCACAAAACAAGAAAAAACGGATGCATTGGGCTCTTGCCCATCGAGATTAGACTAAAGATTTTAAAAAAGTTCTTTGGACCGATGAATCCAAGTTTGAACTATTCGGTTCAAAACAAAGAATTTACGTTCGACGCAGTGCCCAAGAAAAGATGATGCCCGGCTGTGTAGTCCTTAGTGTGCATGGTGGTGGCTCAATTATGGCCTGGTGTTGCTTCTCTAGCCAAGGAACTGGCGATTTGATCAACATTTAAGGAATTCTGAAAAAGGAACAGTACAAAAGAATATAACAAAATGCCGTTCCTTCCGGGTTGCGATTAATTGGAGATGGATTCATTTTCCAACAAGATAATGATCTAAAGCATAGCTCAAAATTATGGAGAGGATATTTAGAAGAGAAAGAGGCACAAGGGATGTTAAAAAAACATGTTTTGGCCTCCTCAGAGCCCGGATCTCAATCCCATTGAACTTTTGTGGGAAGAGCTTGATAGGAACGTCCGTAATCGTGGCCCATCCTCACAAAAAGACATGTGGAATGCTTTATGGGAAAGTTGCAGCAATATATCACGAGACACCATCAAAAAATTGATCGCCCATATGCCGAGACTTGTGACAAAAATCATAGAATGTAAAGGAGAATTTTTTGATGAAAATTCAGTTTAGCTAACTATAGCTTTTTTAGCATGGACTGTTAAAATTCTTTACGCTTTTAAAGTATATTGTTTGTCAGTGTTTTTTTATTAAATGATTTAACAGATTAATTAAACATTTAATATTTTATTGGAGTTTTATTTTATTTTCCTACTTTAATTAAGGTGGTCTTAAACTTTTTGCCTAGTTGCCTATATATATATATATATATATAT
>DWLR01006396.1:0-10097 GCA_018246295.1 Papilio alexanor hazarajatica
ATCTTTGAAAAATAGATTAATATGATATCGACATGATATAGATAAAAAATCATTTTGGCGCCAAACACAAACGTTAAAAGAACTCAAAACTCGAACCGCTAAAGTAGGGTTGTTCAAACAACCTGTTTAATAGTTAGGATTAGGGTTTCAAAATATTATACAATGTCATAGTTAAATAAAAAAAAAGTAACAAATTTTACTTAAGTTTTTTTAAATGCTAAATTACTGCTTGCATTGATTTGTACTTTCGCCTTAAATGTACGGGAGTAGGGAAAAGATAAGGCGTTGTTTTCATGCTTACGTTGTTAACCTTGGCTGCAGGGCGATAAAGGATAGAGGTCTAAAAATAGACTTTCTTTACATTCGACACGATATCCACTTTCTTTGTTTTTTTACGCCTATTGCGAAATAGTTATGCAGTTTCTAACAATAACCACGTTACTTATCTTGTGATTTCAAATCTGAGATTTATTGCACAATAGCTCTTTTCAATATTGATATATTGTATCCAGAAATACAATTTTCGTACTTATAAAGATTATAATATTATTGTGATATACTAAAAATATTATAAATCCGTTGAAATACTTCGCCGAGCAACAAGTATAATTACAATTAACGTATAGTTATATATAATTTTTTATATATTATCATTTAAGTGTCTTATTTATATTATAAAAAAAAACCGGTTCCATTGTAATAGTAATGAAAATATAGGCCAGGCTATGTACGGATAAAGAAGCTTTCAAATAGTGTAGTCAGAGTTTACCTATTACAAAAAAAATAAAACTTTAACTTTAAAAAAGTATAAAATAGCCTAATTATACCAATATATAATAAAATTATCTGATTTAAGTTTGAAAACCACGAAGAATTTTGAACGCCCCAAATTAAATTCTCTTTCCGTAGGACGAATAAGTGTCGCCGGTTTTGTCGTGATTTAATTAATAAAACTATTTTATTGAATAACTTGTGTCACTTTAATTCTAATATGTCGTGGTGTGAAAAGGGTTTGGATAAAATAATTTCAACTTTTGACTTTCGTATTAGGGTCCATCGATAACCTTAACATGAACTCTATACATATGTATTTCTCTCTCTCTCTCTCTCTCTCTCTCTTCTCATTGCCGAGTGTCGTGATCTGTCTCGGTTACCTTTTCTCTTACAGTCATCTTCTATGTTATCTGTGATTGTTAGCGTTCCATACTGACCACGTGACCAAAGTATTTCAAGATACACGAGTATACTTCAAGATCCTAATCCCTCATTATTTAATTCTAATAGTGGAACTTAAATATATAATTACGATAATACGTAATATGCTTAGAACATTTAAAACATAATATTAATTAAATTCAACTTACATTATTACCCAAATACTTGTTGTGCGGCGTAGGTGATGCGTAGGAAGCCGTCGTTGCCACGAAACTGCTGGTATGCCTGCGCCATGGTCATGCTGTGGCTTACCAGCACTTTGTCGTTCACCAATAGATACAGCGCCTAAGGAAGACAGGGCAAGCAAATCTGCTTATAAAGTGTGTGATCGGTATAACCTGTCATAGTCGCGCTATCCTTATTATTTGTTTAAATTAACACCTTAAACCAACATTAGTAGAACCAGCAGAAGCAATGGCGGTTTTTGCACGAATTTGTCGATACGGTTTACTTGGAAATGTCTCACGATCTCATAGCGTATACAGGCGTGAGCGTCAATCAGTTATTTGAGCCGAATGTCTATGTTTCAACTTTGATCAAAAAAATATTATGCGTTACCTGTGAATCCCTCAACTTCATCTTCGTTCGTATTATATACAGAAACTGGGACATGGTGAGCTCTTGCGGTACCAGGAACTTGTTCCTGCCGAGCGCAGGCACTTCCTTTTCCCTGGAATATCGCTCCACGTATAACTGTTGTAAAACCAGAAAATTCATATAAGCCATTTCGTAGCTACAGTTACAATACACATTATTAGGAAGTCCTTAAACCAGAGAAGCATTTTTTGAAATATATCTTAGATATACGGAAAAGCTGTCTCATAATTCTGATTTCCAGATTTATTACAATACAAATTTATTAATTTGCAGAGTATTTTATAACTCTTCGCTTTAATCTCGTAGCGGTATTTTTTTTTTAATTTCGAACTTAATAAAGAGGGCCTTGCTAAATCTGCATAATCCCCAGTAAAAATATCAAACGGCTTATTAAATTAAAATAAATCTTTTGACACTAAAAATTTATTACTTTACGAGATTTAGGTTTTTTAAATAAATAATAAATTTATGAGATATTAATAGAAGAGAAATAGTGACGTGATATTTACCGGTATTTTATTTGGGAAACGATGTCTAATCGCCTGAACTTCCTGACTCGGTCCCGTCATATCTGCCAAAAAAGGTGTACAGACTCTAAAAAGTGTTCTTGTGAGAGCGTATTTAACTACGTGTAACACAAGTGTTATCTAGTTTATTGATTATTGCTGTCGCCAGCTGTGATAGAACTGGGCAGGATGTCGGACTATCGGCAGAAAGGTCTAGGTTGTCCTTTGCGACATTATAATTGTTACATTTTAATGGAAAAGCGAAACGATATTATGGATTGAAAAACATTATGTAACTATAGATGCAAATTTATTTTCTAAATAGTAAAATCAAGAAAGTCATTAACATTAAGAAGGAAGGAAAATATAGAAAGAATTCACTCGCCGGAAGAAATTAAGAAGTATGTATGTTTGCCCATATTGGGCAGGTTTAGGTACTTTTTGTGGTCTGGTAAGGCGGACTAATGTCACTCTTTTTTGGGTCAAAATATCTGTGATCTAAGTGGTGCAATTTCTAAAAACTTCAGTTGTCAGCAATTTCGTCCTTTAAAAAGAATTTTAAATTTTTAATAAACAACGATTTCCTAGAAAGGAAATCGCTGTGTTTATTAATGTTTATGACAAAATTTTACGTATAACTATGATGTAATTTTTATTTCTATTTGTGATGTATGATCTTACCATCATGGTAGCCAAAGACTTCTTGAGAAGCGTACGTGATATAAAGGAAGCCGTCTTCGTCGCCAAAGTTTTCGTAAGCCTGTGCCATGGTCAAGCTCATGCTCAGCATCGATCGGTTGTTTATTATCAAGTAGAGAGCCTATAAATCAACAAAGATGATTCAGTGACATTGATGAAATTTCGTTAAGATTGATTGTTGCATTAAGATGAACAGAAGTATATTTACATAAAATATGCAGGACTTCGATGTATACTATATGTGATGTCGAAAATGTCTTCTTTGAACCAATAATTTTTTTCTGACGACTGATCGAACGAAAGTATTTAAAGTAAGTATAAAAAATATTTTCGTCTTTCTAGACCATCATCAATAATCATTTGATGATCAGACCTTAAAAAGGTCAGTGAAGTTAAACATTTTCTTATTTTTTTCAAGTCAACGGCATATATAATAGTTAAATAACGTGTCAAAGGCAACCTATATTCATAAGCGAAAAATTTTATTAGTAAACATTTTTTATTGAGAATGCTATTAATGATCTTAGTGAAAATGTTTTAATTCAATTCGAAAACATTACTACAAGTACGTAATAGAAAATGTAGATTATAGATGACTAACGTCTTGTTGCCGCTCTCAACTATCTGTCACCGAAGTGTCTGCAGAATTTTCTACTCAATTAGTATTTTCTTATCAAGTAGCATCGCCCTCGCCCTGGTCAGTCGTTTAAATTAATTATAATGAATATAAAGCTGTGACGTAAGTAATATGCACTGATTATGCGATTTTATAATAGGGTAAGGACCCATTAGCAAATGGTCGGATAATAACGATCGAATAAATAAAATGTTTATTCGATCGTTAATCCGAAGGTTAATGAAATAATAGTGAAAGGTTCATCCAGTTATCAACTAGGAACTTTAAAAAAAAACGAAACTTTTGACAATATATTAGTACGTATGGTACGTACTTTTGACAACATAATCACTTAATATCTATAAAATAATATCACACTCCATCATTACGCTATCTCTTTTTGCTACAACTGACATTTGACATTTTAGGCCTTCGTCAGCGAAATTATGTTATGAATTATTTATTGTTCAAGAATTTTATTATTTTGTAGTAAATATTGTGTTTTTCTTGATATATATTAAGTGCGTGAATCATTTTATCCAACATGCCACGTAAAAACGGTTCATACCATGCGAGATATGTGGATATGTGGACCCAAGCAATTCTTGTATGTTATATTCTTTTTATTACTTATATTCTGTTTGGTTTAACTTATAATTCAGACAGATAATCAAGAATGTCTTCGAGGACAAAGTTGAAATCCTTAGTTACCGGTTTTTGACATTCTTCTGTAAGGTTATTCGATACACTTATCTATTTAGTTTCAAAACAAGTCTATCATTATTGTTTATTAATTTTTTTATACTGAATTATACATGATGTAATAAATTTTTATTACCATTCAAATTTTGATTTTTGAACTATTCAGTTCCGATAAGTTTAATCCAACACACATACATATTTCTTTTTACTTAATGAAATAATCTTCATTAACAGTAAAAATTATAATTAAATAACTTTGAATACGTTATTGTGCAAGTGGTTTTATTTAACCTTGAGACTATAACAATATTTATTAATTTATTTATTTAAGCTTTGTTGTCACAAAGGGCGGACTTAATACCTAAATGCATTTTCTCTCACAACCAACCCCGGGTGTGGTTAGACATTGAGTGCGGGCACGTAGCAACAAAGAGGAAATAAATTAGAAGTATTAAATATATATTAATGAAGTATAAAATATGTAATAAAGCATGTTATAGACAAGATACACATATCAGTAGCATACTATTCATTTATAAATGTTGTTGCATACTAAACATTCGCGATGCTAAAGACAAATGTACCAATATTAATAATGCTTACCTGATTCGGCTTAATCCTTATTCTATTTCTTATAATTACTAAGAATTGTGACATTGTTATATCTTCTGGTACGAGAAATTTGGTTTTGTCTAAAGCCGGTAAATTTCGTTCCTTGGGAGATCTCTCGACAATTAACTAAAAAAAAAATCAAAAAAGTTGTATTATAATCTGTGAATTAATGTGTGTAGTATAAAAATAATCTGTACACTTACCGGTATTTTGGTGGGAAATTTCTTTTTGATAGCCATAACCTCTTCTTTTCTAGTTACTGTAACAAAAATAAACCATTTTGTGTTTTTGTTTTAAATCCAAGATTAATTAATACTTCAAATGTATATTATTATTAGATATCAATCGGTCAGTTAAAGTTTATCTAATATGGCTTGAAACCGGTTGATTTATAAGCTTAGGCAAAACTATCGATGCAGTAATTTTACTGCGTTTAAATCGTCAATACATTTTACTAGATCTATTGTTTCGCTAGTTATCGCCGTTTAAATTATTAAAGTAAAAGTGGTTCGTGGAAAAAATACTAATTGCCTAAACAAATTAACAATCTGTACGTATTGCTTTATTTATTCACTCATTGTGAGCAAATAGTAACTGATTTAATACAAGAAACAATTAATTTTTGGACTTCGATATATGTATATACGTTACGTTGATCCAGTCACGTATTGATTGACAAGGCAGGACTCCGCAACGTTACAATTAGGCGGCAAACAGATAACAGTATCCTAGTTATTGCAGTTGACATGTGCGTGGGTATTTGCTAGGTATAAAAATTAAAGGTCGTTGAACTATACGACGACACGGCAATAGTAGCATGTTTTAGTGTTTTTTAATTATATTTTTTATTTAAAAAATGACAGAAGGGAATTCGATTTAAAGCCAGCGTTTTATTCATTATATTACATGATAGAAATTGTGATAGTCTGTTAGATAGATCTATGTATTAGAAAGCTTTCATAGGTTCAATTTTGTTAGTAAAAAATAGAAGACAATTTATGTCAACGTCTGCAAACCTATGGTTCGGTAGGAATTAGATTGCGTCGATAACTGCATGCTTTGATAAAATAAAATAAAAATCATAACATTATTTTGTCCTCATAAGGACAGAACAGCGTTATGATTTTAGCTCATTAACTAGACTTAATTTGCCAACTTTGGCAGAACAATCATTTGTAGTTTAGTTTGCTTACTTATGAAATACTAGTGTCTATGGTAGATACAAAGAATTGTAAATACAGTATTCCCCGCGATTTCGTGTTTACGTTCGTCACCTCAAGACCTATTTCACCTACGAGGACCTTTAAACCGGAATGCAGTATGTACTCAGTTAAAACTCGGTGAAAGGGAAAGATTCCACCTTAGCTAACACTGACATTCAGTGGTATGCTACGAAATGGTCTACGAGTAATTTGAATGATATTTCAAGATAAGAAGATTTCAACACTTTAATTTTAAACCTACTTCTCGATGAGCTGAAAAATTACTTTTAGTTTTTAAAACGTGGCATATTTACGCCTTTTTTATTTAAGTATACTTTGAGTTACGTGCTTTAACAGGCTTATAAATGTAAGTCGAAAGGCTTCTTTCTAGGGACACATCAGTAAAAATAAGCTCTGATAAATTATTAAAGCTTCTGGCTTTTACTGCAGGCTCCCTACTTTGTGAGATATACTGCGTGTATTATTGTCATGTATGTGTGCTCTCTCCCACACGCAAGCACTTTTTTGTCCCCGTTGTCCCTAAAACCGGAACACTGAATTTAAGAGAATTTAGGTGCAGGGTCCAAATAATACTACCTGTTCCAACTCATAAAGTAGACGTTTGTTCTGCTCCGTCTTAAAACCTAACCAAATAATTATTAAAAATTGTATTTGAAAAATGATTCATAATGTTTGAGGTTTCTTCGAAAATTTGAAGTAGTATGTTGAATATTTCATATAAGAGTATTGGTTTTAATAGTATTTTAATGTAAGAGTATTGGTTGTGCACAAAAGTTGCCTCTTACAAATATGTACAGAACTTTATACAATTGTATTTCTTCGTGCCATTGCATTAATTTGATTGAAAGATTCAGATAAAAGAACGAGTAATGGACGCGACCTATTTGATACTTGTACTAGTTGGAATCTTCCAGAAATTATTATATTATATTTCCATTTCATTGTATAATATATTAGGAAGTCTAATTGTGAAGTATTTATCAATAAAAATATAATTGTGATAAGATTAAATTCTCAAGAAAAAAAGATCTATTTTTAAAGAATACTATTTTTGCTTCATAAAAAATAAATCATGCATGTACTTTTAGTTAGATGTTCTGCGCTAAAACTTAATTTACAAATATTATTTTTGAGAATTCATGTTTGTAAATATGAAAATTTTGATTTTTACGAGTTCATTTCGTTTAAATGACAACTGTTTTGTAAATTACGACAGATATGCTTACAAATAACTAAAATACTTGTGATATTTTGGGTCCAGGTACTATTAGATCTAACATAACATTTGCTATCTCCCTCTTTTATTCCGTACTACTCCTCCGTATTTAGAACTTTTTATTTGCTTTTTTTTCTCACGTGTAGGTGAAACAAGTTACGAGTCCGCCACTACGAAGCTAGTGTGTACCTTACTTCGATCACGTCGTCTCTTAACATTACGTTGTGGTTAAGTAGTAACTAATATTATTTCAGTATGTAATGATTAAAAATATTAAAGGGTAATCAAATAAAAAATGCTTTAAGAAAATAATTATCACTTACTGAACGGTTTCTTCGATTTGAAACACTGTTTCACATTATGGTTCACATCGTGTTTTATTAAAGTCGTTATGAAGTTAAGTTCCATATTTACGTTTTTTTTTAAATCACCTATCACTTTTATTTAACTTGCGCGGTTATTGATCGCTTCGTTGTTGCACGTCCGCTCGCAATGACGTCCGATGTTCGACTGCGGCAAAGTAAACAACATTAACTGCTTTTATCAACCGACATGAGGTCGGATTGTAAATAACATGCGATGCTAATCTTTACTGCTTTAATGGGTAATGTATTAAGCTCCAGTATGCTGATTTGATATTGCACATCTTTAATTTGGTAAGTATAAATACATACATTCTCCCTGTTTCTCACGTACGTATATTTTTAATTATAGTGATGATTAGGTAACCGAGTAGATTAATATCGACAATTTCGTTCTTGAGTGCATCTGAATTAAATTTAGAAACAGCAAAAAGGAAAATCTGCTTGAACCATCTCCTAAAGACAAGTTGCAATTGGTAATATATTTTACTATTGTATAGCGATTGAAATGCATTCTAGAACAATGAAACAAAAATCAACTTCTTAAGAGTAATGAATCCTGAGATAAGTAAATAAATATCACGTTTAAGAACTTTTTTTAATATATTAGAGTTGATTTTATGTTTGCCTGAATGTCACGACTTATCTTGAAAACGGTTGAGCCGATATAGACGGGACATTCGGACGCAGGTAGAGACATGAGAAGAAGCCATTAGGCTATTCTTAACTGTGAAAAAAGTAAAAAGGATCACAATGCGTAATTTGATTATGTACACTGCTGACCAAAAGTCTTGAGAGAACTCTAAAAAATGAATATAAAATTAAATGGGTAAATATAACTCTTTCTAAACTGCATTATCAAACACATTCGTTATTTTTCGTTCGTTCGTTCTTTATGCTTCATTACAATTATTTATTTTTGCTTTGTTACACAGTAGCCACAAGTAACGTATTTTCTCTGCGTTTGGTGAGAGAGAGAGAAATTATTGCATTCGTTGTTTTATATAATACTTATATGTTAATATAATATTTATATGTTCATATAAAATACGCAATAAATGCATAGTTAGGTATGAGATAACATGAAATGACGATGTATTGATCAGTGTACATAATAGGGTCAATAACTTTATTCTTCAATAAAAAAATACTGCACTTTCATGTGATCTTTTATTATTGATAAATATTATTTGCAGTAATTTCTAGACATTTTATTTTTCAAATAACAGGAGGTCGATGATGATGATAGAGGATCTATCGATCTAAAATTTATCAATAATTTTATTTTTATCCCCCCAGATGAGCTTAGATTTTGTTATAGTATCACCCTCGATTGTACTGAGGACTCCTGCATGGCTAGCAATATAGGTTTAAACTTCAAATTCGGACGTATAGATATCAAATGTCAAAAAAAATACAAATGTCCGAATTTAACTTTTAAAAACCCTAATTTTATGTGTAAAAGTTCAGATTAGCTAATTTTTTTAATTCGATTTATAACGTCCCAAATTGACGAAATTAAAAACCTATAGAAGAACCTATCAAAACTTATAAAAACCTATAAAAACTTGCAGTTTAGATAGTTTTGAATATCGCAATTGTGTTTTAGCAATAAACACAATTTATTTGTATTCCAAGGACAAGCTCGCTACAGTCTATATACTACTTTTTTGAAAGAGCAAGTAAGTGGTTTTACCCGTTATTTAATTCAAACAATCTTTCCCCATTAACATCAGCTATAATCAGCAGACACGCGTGTACCAAACTTTTTGTTATGCGGTACAGAGCGGCATTATGTTCATTGCTATTACTTACGTTCAGGTGAACGTCCTGCCCATTTCGGCTAATACATAAAAACAACTGGTGTACGATTTTGTTTTTAGCAATCCAATAAAATGGAAAATGAATGGTCCAAACTACCTGAGACATCGACCCAAATGAAAAACAGCAATGATTTGGTAAAACTAAAAGTTTTAAAGTTGTTTACAAAGAAATGTCATTTCTTTTAATCTAACTGATATAGATTGAGATATCCTCTCACGCACAATGTTTTACGAGGTATTTAAATTAATTTAAATTTAAGGTAAATTTTAAAATAAAAAAAATAGAAAGAGGTTTTATAGAGGTATGTTCATAATTAGAAGATAGGATAGTCAACCCTAAATAGTTAGAGATCAAATGTCGTAGTATATTCAGCTTAGATTTACTTCGCTATTACTGTGATTTCGAATTTTAATTTTTAATTTTCTTCTTTCTTTCGGAAGAAAGAAATAAAAAAAATCTTTCTTTTCTTTAGAAAAGTGACCTAACTAAACATTTAAGTTTGTTAATTTTGTAAAGATATTAAAG
>DWLR01006397.1:0-10094 GCA_018246295.1 Papilio alexanor hazarajatica
TTGAAACATTATTATCTCAATTGCCATTGTTTTAGGATCAGTGACACAGGTTTATCAAACAAGTCGGATGCGGAAATATAAACTATATTCAATTATTTGTATTTCTAATAGAATAAAACTACGCTAGTCTTTTTCCTTGTGTATAATATAATAGTTTCGGTATAGTGGAACGCTTCACCTGCGCGCGGGCGGCGTGAGGGGGGAGGAGGGGCCAGCACGTGCCCCCTGCGCGCCCTGCCGCCGCGCCACCTCGCTCAGCAGGGACAGGCAGGACCGCGACAGCCGCTGACTGAAGTTCTGACGACGTAACAAATATCGGAAATAAATAAATATTATTAGCTGAACCCGGCACGCGTTGCAATATGCCACGTAAAGTAAATAATATCTAAAAAGTCAAAATAATATCAAAACATAGAGCAAAAAGTTACATTAAGAACGGAAAACACTTTTTATTTATAAAGCTTGTCTATTATATAGACATTTTTTTGAGCCCATGACAGTTTTATCCGGCTGTCGTATACTATGAAAGGGGAATAGAGTAAATATGAAAAAATGTGTGTAGGAAAATGATGGAGCCACATTTTACAACACGCAGAAGTACCTCTTCTGTATTCTATGAGATCGTGGTATCTGAAAATATAATTATATGGAATTTTTAGTTATATCGTCAGTCATTTCTTGATACACACGGGGAGGCAGGAGCCCTTCATCTCGCGCAGGTCAATCTTGCGGAACAGCTCGCAGACCAGCAGCTCGTGCAGACTGGGCGTGCGCGTGCCGAAAATCTGCTCAATCAGCTCGACAGCCTACGCAATTGGAACAGAGAGACAGAACGAAAATGACTGACTGGTTGGCGCAGTGGCAAAGCACTTGCCTTTCGCGCCGCAGGTCGTGGGTTCGATTCCCACCCAAGACAAACATTTTGTGTGCATGAACATATCTGTTTGTCTTGTGTGTATGTACGTGTCTGGATGTAAAGACCACCGGAGGATCACCACCGGAGGCAGCAGCGTCCTTTTCTTAATACGGCGGACATACTGCGATCGCCAACCCGCCTGCCAAGCGTGGCGATTATAGCATATTTTCCCCCAATGATGCGATCAGTAGTATAGGCCTCCCCCAATGATGAGGGAGGCCTATGTCCAGCGGTAGACGATCATAGGCTGAGGTTGTGTTGGTAGGTGGTGACAGAAAGAAAATATGAATCGATTTATTTGAGAAACCAACAGTCAAGTCCTCTAATACTTATGGATTTAATATCGGTTCTTACAATCAGGTTCAATTTATGACCTCCTAAAGGAGAATACACCTTCCTTTGAAGCTATATGACTCTGACGTTCCTTTTATATTGTGTAGGATGCTCTCGAAAATCACAAGATCAAAGAGATTGATGAATATATACCTACATGTGGGTAGTTGGGCGCGAGGTCATCAAGCAATGCCATGTTGGTCTCCTGGCCGGCGCACATCTCGAACAGCACGTGGCCAAGCGACAATACCTCCGCCAGTCCCGGTGCAGCCACAATCACCAGCGGACAGCGCGGCAGAGCGCCGGTCAGCGTGTTCTCCAGCCCTGATATCCTGAGGATAGCAGACCATAGCAATTGCTGTTGAGGGCTTACTAGTGACATGTAGTTTAAGCCTCACAACAAAGATCGATCCCTTTGCTGGTCTCATCCAATGGTCTTCTGCAATCTTGACAATACTAGACTAACATTAGCTATTTTGAAATACGATCAGCTAATACTTTAACCGCAATAATTCAAAATAAGTCGTACATTCCAGAAGAACAACTTATGATTGACAACATTGATCAGCTTAATGATACAGCTAAAGAAAGGCGATGTTAGGAGTACTCGTAAACGGCGAGCGGTTACCGTGCGACACCATTCTGCACGACGACATTGCCGGTGTGTAAATGGCGGAAGGGGGGGAAACCCTTCTCCTTGAGAAAGAGCAGACCCTCCAGAATCTGCCGGCCGAACGTGGCCACCTGCCACGACGGCAGCCCCACGCCAGCCTGGTTGTATTTCTTGCAATATTCCTCGTTCCACGTAGTCTGAAGTTAATGCAATAGACCTTCATTGATAGTCAAATTATAGTTTAAAATCTAAAACTAAGCAAATAAAACTTTAGTTAACGAGGTTTCCTTATTACTACCTAGGTGGCGTTATTCTCAATTATAAATTAAATTATTTATTTTATCCGATTCACATGATGAAATTGTGTATAGTACGCGGCCATATTATTGATATTTGAAAAGAGATTTCGGTTTCATGTTACCTCTGTCGCACAAAGCACTAAAAATCACATAAATAACAGATACAACTTCTTTCCAAAGGTCAATATGCAATATTATAATTTAATCGGATCTTAACATGTCACATATTGTGTCTTGAAGGCAGCCAAATTTACATTTAATAATTCCTCTATGTAAACAATCACTCAAATCCAAATCACCCAAAACTCTATTTGAACATCCATCAACGCTGTGCAAGTAAAAACGCGTACCTTGTATATAAGATCCTTGAGGGTACCGCGGGGGTTTAGGGGCGTGAGTATGAGAGCGTGACCGCTGGCGAGGCGCATGTCGAGCGCGGGGAGCACGTAGGGGTGGTGAAGCGCTCGGCACAGCTCGGCCGTCAGTTGCCGGTACCGCTCGCTGCCCTCTAGCGGACACTTGCTGGTTAACGGCACCTGCCACCGTAAATTTTAGCTCAGTACAGTTTAATTTAACTTAAGTGGTAACAAACTCGTTGCGCATTACACGAAATTTTTCGTCTCATTTCAACACAAAACTTTTGAGTAAAGCATTAATTTTAAAGTAAAGTCAAAGTTTGAAATACGCCTTTTCATTTTCTTCCCTATCCTTCTTCAACTCTTTCATCTTCGTTAAGAACCAAAATGCAGTTGCAAAACATTTCGTTCGAATTTTAGTAGAGTCTTAATCAAGTCAGTCGATTGGGACTTCTAGTTAGTATTGTTTAGTTTACTTTTTCACCACTTTAAACTTAAGTGTCGAGTAGGATAACCGTCAGTTAACCCATGTGGGGACATGGGACTGGGGAGTCCATAAGTCCAATTTCACGACCTTCAAGTAGTACAAATCATAAGATAAACTGAATCGTAACTTACTTTACGGTTAAAAGTGGTCCGTTGTCATTTTGAGTAGTTATTTACATAACTGACAGTACCCAAGATTATTTGAAAATATAATGCTCGTAATAAATGGATTTATTTGACTTTATTGATCATTAATTGGGTTCCGTGTTGAGTGTTTTACTACAAAATGTAAATAACTCACCAAGGAAAGTAATCTGTCTGTTTTAGTTGAGTTATCGTGTACGATGAACCAGTGCTTATACGGGCGGGACCCGATCGCGCCTAGCTGGGACCTTAATTCGTACCTGAAAAGAAAGCCTCAATTTCTAAGAATATGTAGCGCATCAAAATTCTTTAGCTTAGATTGATTTCATATTGGGTAACACGTTTAGATTTGATTAAAATATTGAATAATTGTTAGCTTCTGTTAGTTTTATTGCCCATGAACTGGAGGTTACTTCTTCAAAAGATAGGAAGGTTGTGTTTAGTTACGGTCGTTTTTCTCGTATACTTTACCTTGTAGTCTGTGATAAGTACTCGGTACAAATCGCCAGCGCAACTGAGCTCTCGAAGGACGCCTCAACAGTCCTGTGAAACAAGCAAAAATGGTGACATACTAAAGAGCACCTGTAACGGTCAATGTAGATATGTGTAATGTATAAATGAATGGATATAGAAGACCCATAATAGTAATGACTGCTCTAGGTTACGAGAGTAACATATATATTTATTTATTTGTCTTCAATTATACATTCATTAATTATAATAGTGTTTATCAATCTTTATCCTGGCTCCCACCCCCTTGGTTTATATAATAAAAATCAAATCTGTACCACATTTTGATAGACTTCAAAAAAGAAGGTTCTCAATTCAGTTCATTATAAATTCTTTCGTTTCTTATATCATTCGTTCATTTAATCAGTTTCAACGTGTATAACATTTCTGCACAATTTAATTTTTGATCTTACTTGGGTGAGGACGAAGGTTCTGACGGCGAGGATTTGCCAGAGCCTCCTATCAGCGACTTGTTGAAGAGCAACTTCGCCAGAGAATCTATCTTCTGCGCCACCAATGGGGTCCGCTCTGAATTCTCCTCTGTATTTATAACAGGATAATTATTTCGAATTATTTTTTTCGCCTCTATTCTGACTGAGCGAGCTGAAAGTAAAGTACCAGTGGCGGATCCAGGATTGGGATTTCGGAGGCTTGACTTCAATTTAGGGAGGAAGGGTTTAACCCTCATTTTAGCAAGGTATATTATTAGATAATTTAAAAAATCAATAATCCCGATCACCTCAATGACACTTCAACATTAGTTCAGCCATTTAGGTCCAGGAGGTAGCAATGGAACCGTCATAGTACAAACATTCATACATACCCACTAAAAACAATTCCCTCCTGTAAGTCGGGTAAAAACCAAAATTTTACATAGTTCAATTTGAAACATGTAGCATTGTAACATGCTTGCAAAAAAAAATTAGTGATCATCATCGAGTTCACTTTAAAATTTATCACGAAATTCTGAAACCGATGGTAAGTACTGATACCTTCACTCTCGTCCCGATCTGTGGACACGGATCGCATTTTGAAGGCGTTCCTCTTCTGCGCCGCGGCGATAGACTGAGGGTTGAGTTCGGCGGCCGACTGCGCGCGGCGACACGCTACGCGCTTCCTCTTCTTCCTGTAACTACTCCTGGATCGCTCCTGGTAGAACCTGTCGTGTCCCGTTGTCTCCGCCTCCCTTCCCTCACGCCCCTCAGCGTTAGCCTTAAGATGCTGGTACAGATTGAACATTTTAGCCTTTCTAATTACATATAGCTTGAATTTTTCTACTGTGTACACCATTAAATGAAATTATTCCCTATTTTATTAATCTTAGACAGTTTTTTTTATTAAATGGACTAGTTACATCACAAATCAGTTAACGATTAAAAATCGATTTTTTAATTGTTATCGAGGCACAACACTAGTTCGCACTATGTATTTGGCGTGGAGTTCGATCTTAATGTGCGGTCACTCCGCGTTGTGTCGGCGGCGTATAATTGAAGCCTTTAAAGTGGCGGTATTATTTAGTTGCGAAAACGATCGTTTTAACTAATACTATGTATGGCCGCATCTGATTTATTATACGTCTGGCTTAATGATTTATAATTTGGCGTGTTCGCCCTTTTTTATTTTAATTTAGAGTTGCTATATTTTAATAATTTTAGTAAACCTATATATAAAAATTAGTGGAAGTTTTTTAAATTCCCAGAAGGTACTCTTCTATTTCTTTCTTAAAATTTTAGAGATCATAAGATTTTTAGATAATAACGAAGGAAGCAACTACTTAAAAGACAAGACTAAGGAGTAAAATTTCAAAGACGTTGACGCATCACGTTTTAGCATATTTCGTTACATGAGCAAGAAGAAAGATATAATGTAAATGTAAGTACATTGTAAAATACACAATAAATTAAAGATGTTTTTAAGCAAATGTTGCTTTTACTCAGTCTGATCTCTTTTGCTCCATTATACGTTAAAGTCTTTTTTCAGCGGTTTCATATTATCATATTAAAATTTCGTAGACAAATTAGATTAGCTTTAACCAATTTAACCTAACTCCAATCGAAGGACAAATTCATTCGCTTTTGTTGGCACGACAAAATTTCTTTGAAACACTTGAAAATTATTTATGAGTTTTCGTGCACTCGGTTTTGCTGTCCTATGATATTGAAACTTGTATAAAGTTTATAGACTACGTCAAGACTACGCCTTCGTTGTCCCTTTGTCTTTAAACTTACCCGGCGGCAGTATGGCGGCAGTATGGTTTGGCTTTGTAAGCATTTTATTTATATGTATTTCGTCGTTTCACTTGTCGTTCCTGTCAATCGAGCAAAAATAGAAATACGTAAATGAATAAAAAATAATCTCTGTCTGCTCCTTTCAGCAAATGACCGTGAAGTTTAAATATCTTTTAATACAGTTCATTGTCAGTTCTCGTTTCAAACTAAGTAGTATGGCTTCAATAAAAGACGTGTACAGTTTTGTAAGAGTTATGAAAACGTGCCTTGAAAAAAGAAATCACTGAGTAGATTATAAAATATATATTATTAATACATACAGACGACCGAGCTAATGCGCGTTACCAACACTTAAGGCGATTACCTGTGTCACAAATAACCTCTACACTTGCAGCAATTGTAAACTTATCATGTATACATATGTTTTATGACAACAAAGTTGTAAATTACACGAATACGAATTAATCTCTTTTAAAATTTCATTATGATTAGTAGCTTCTGAATCCTATAATTTTCGGTTTATTAACTGAAGGTTAAAGCACAATGTCATAATCACAGGTACGGAAAGAAATTATAGTACTACTAAAACTTTTTTTTTCCTATCCCATCTGCTCAGTAACTTTAGTGCTGCAAACTCCCAATTGCCGCTTCAGGGTATTTTAAGACCTTTCTCTTTTCCTTAAGTTGTCCATCGAAATTTATTCTTTCAGCTTACGGTGTGAACCATTGATCTTATGAATGCCATTGTCCAAACGAATGTTGACCGACGATCGGAAATCAAATTATCACATTGGTGGTCATATTACAAGTAATTAGAATGAGGATATGTCAAATAT
The DNA here is from genome assembly GCA_018246295.1 of Papilio alexanor hazarajatica. Lineage (NCBI taxonomy): Eukaryota > Metazoa > Arthropoda > Insecta > Lepidoptera > Papilionidae > Papilio > Papilio alexanor. The sequence goes on from DWLR01006397.1 coordinate 6,722, forward strand.
GCACGTCTTTTAAATGTTATTAGCGCTATAAAGTCATACTTCGGTTGTGAGATGGATGGATCGTCGGCTCCGACAGTAAATTTTACAAAAAAAATTGACACATTTTCTATGCTACGGTATGGTTTTCGAAACTTTTGAAATATGCAATAAATATTTTTATAATTTTTGATTCTTCGAAGCAATTGTTTTAGGGCAATCATAAGATTTATTCTTTTCACTAGATGGCTATAAAGATTACCAGGATTAGGGGCACATATTTCCCTAAAATATCCGATTTTCATAATGTTTACACTAATATTTGGTAGAATGGAAGTAACCTTTTGTAAGTGCTTTTAATTCTCTTATATTCAAGATTAATCACGACAGTCATAGAGTATTACGAAATAATAAACAAAGAGTAACACATACATTTTATTAACAATATTCTGTCACTAAAATTAGTCACAAATAAAAATAAAACTGCCTCTATAAAAATATAGCTTTATCAAATCCATAACTATATTACTATATCACATGTTGCGTGTACATTGATGGAATTGGATAAGTATTGAAAGTAGACAAATATCAAATACATTTATATTGTCATGTGACATGGCGCCAAAACTGAATTAACCATAGATCAAACAAACGTTTATAAAAATGCAATCTAATAAGATCTTTTTTTTAAATAAATAAATAGAAAAAAAAAAATAACCATAATGTATATTAAAAATACACTTATCTAATTCTCGAAAGCTTTCGTTCATTAATTTGTTTACAGAAATATAATTATTTGATTATAGAAATCAACATCCAAAACATTTAATAGTTATGTAATTTTTTACGTTAATTTCGTTCATGTAATACAAAAAAATTAACAAATACTTTTGTCTGTTTCAATAATTATACCTAGAATTTAAGGTTTTGAGCGAATTTATGTTTTTATATTTCAATATGGCAACATATAGGAACTAATAAAACTATTGTGCATTGTTAAAACAGCTAATTAATTATTTTCAAAGATGTACATACATAGATAGAAGATAAAATGGTTCTGTCACCGATATAAAGCCTAAAGCGGTTTATGCTTCGCAACTTAAAAGTACAATAAAACAAAACCAAGTTATAATATGATTAATACATTAAAAGAAAGCTCTATTAAAAATTATGACGAAATTGTGCACTTTAGATATGTGTAGTTATAAAATCTAAAATATTTACAAAAATAATAACCAAATGCATACAATGAAAAAAAAAAAGATTAAAAACTTGTAATTCGACCAATTCAGCCATTTTTGTCAATTAAATATACTATTGACAGTAAGAAGGACAAAAGTAAAGTCTGATAAGAGAGAGGGTATAATTTCAAGCTTGCGTAATTGATTGTGAAATTTTGCGCCTCTATCTATGTATTTAAATCTTTGGTGTTTTCTAAAATTGAAGCAGAAATTAATTTCTAAATAAAAGCTTCTACGTAAAAGCGGGATAGATAAAAAATACTGAAATTAATTTATTTGGTTTGACATACGCAGATATATTTTGCATATATGTTTTAATGTGAGCGTAAGATATTAAAACATAATAAGATATTATGTTAACTTTGTAACACTTAACATTATGAAAAATACTTCACTAAACGCGGAGTATTGGTATTTGATACCTTTTATAAGAGTTTAGTATAAAACCTTTTAAGGTTACTTTTTAAAACTATCAGTATCTGTTTTGTTGTACAAAAATATACTTTAGTTACGTTTCAGAAGAGTTAAATGTCGCTTGGCCATAGAATGTCCTAATATCTTGAATTTTTATAAATTTCCAATTGCAATATTTAATTTTAAAAACCTCCTATCTTTGACATCTAAAGAGTATTGCCTGTCTATTGTCTGTCGAACTAAGACACTGACAGACCGACAACCAATGACAGCGCTTAGAATGGTTCGTAACATGAAGTAACCCGAACAATCGCGCGTATCGAATATGACATTACGTAACTTTTTGTGTTTTCCAACGTAACATAAAAAAAAAAGATTTTAATGTGGATGTTTTTGCGACATTCGATTTTTTCATGCATTAGGATTTAAGTTAATTTAAAGTAGACAGCGTTTAACTGCTCAAGGAATATGAACGTGAGGACAGTGTGGGGTCCCAATCTAGCGTAGTAGGGCAGGAATCCCTTCCACAACGAGAACACGCCCTCATTGCGCAATAGGGTTGTCACCACGTTTAACTGACTCTGACCTTTGGCAGCGTTTTGAATCCTGCAAGGAAAAGAACATATTAAATATAGTTGGGAAATACGTCGCGTAAATTTATACTATCGTTTTAAAGATGAATGATTTGTTTGTGCTGGCAACTTTGATAGAAGAAAGCTTAATGTTATCCTACCATCCGATATTCGCGGGTCATACATCGACAACTTTTATAATTCGACCTCAAATAAAACGAGCTATTTACAATAGAACTGTGGATTCGGGTAGAGTCCATCCGTCATGAAATGTATATCCAGCTTTAATTCCCCAACATTAGAAAAGATTTATGTCATGATTTTTTGTAACTATAAATAATAATTTTTAGGTCTGTTAAGTGCATACGTAAGTAATTAGAAATCGAGATTTATTTCTAATTAATACATATTTGTTGGTTATCAGCGAGGTACAATTTGTTGTCTCCTTAATTACTGAAGAACCGTATAAAATAACTAAAACTTGTGACCAGTAATTGTCATAATTGACGATAAGCTGCGCTGAAATCTATCAGATACTCATAAAAAAGAAATGCGAGGAAATTACTTACATTTTTCGAATTAATATCAGGTTATTTTTTTCAACTACGTTTGGATGTATTAATTCGTAAATCCTTGTAAAACTAATCTATATCGCAGAAAAAAATATTATTCGATTGCAACGTTTTTTTATTATCAACTCTAGGTACAGAAATTACAAAATGCATTACAATAATATTAAAAAAAAATATTAGCTAACCGTACAAAAACATTTTCAGTCCCATATAGTATTTAACAATGTGACTGTAGAAAAATATTTAGCAATCTATATTTCTATGTATAACATCTAAGAAATTTTAAGGACATAGACAATTAAAAAAACAAATTTTTAGATAGCTAGATTTTTTCAAATATTCTCAACATAAATAAATTATTAGAAACCTAGCTAGTATGAATTATAACACAAAAATATTCGGAAGTATAGCTAGAAGACATATAGCATTTTCCTTTTTTTTATCCCTTAGTAGTTGAATAAAAGCTAAAATTATTTTTATTGAACCTCGTATAAACACGTTAAAAAAGTGGTATTATTATGGCACTCGGCGAGCAAGTTTACTTGTTTTACCTAAAGTACGAACAAATTATGGAACAAGAAATATTACATTCGAAGGA
>DWLR01006398.1:0-10093 GCA_018246295.1 Papilio alexanor hazarajatica
CTGATATTTCCTGTTATCTAGAGGTGTTTGTTTCCTAAAGAGCAAAATTTGGGGTGCTTTAAAAATAATGGATATATCCTTGTAGACATGCTTCTGTTTTTACAGATTTCATCAGCAAAACTGATATTTTCCAGCAATCATTTCATCATCATCATTATTCCTCTAGCACATTTCTTTCTAAATTCTAATCAATTGGCATTATATGTCAACATAACTACAATTGACTACAAATTTGTGGCCATAAAAAAATAACAGAATAATCATCCTATAAATACCAAACATGAAATACCGGCAACGGGCTGGATTTTTTAAGGAGGGAGGCTTCTGTTTCAGCGGTTGCCAATTTGCATATTGAGTATGATATCTGCAAATATCTTGCACTGAGATGTTTAACGCCACTCCAACCAGTCCAAGTTTTCTACATCAAAATGGGATCTAAATCAACTTTAATATTTCACTAGGTATTTACAATTTGATATCATTATCAATATCAATTGGTTCACAGATAACATCAACTTTATAACACGTTCCTTATAATGCAAGTGTAAAACAATTGGAGGTAAGAATGAGAAAAATGTTGGGTACATACAGGGCAATCAAAAGCTGTAAGATACATTTAACATTGAGTTCCATGACATAAACACATAACTAGCTCAAAAGCCACTTTTAAAAGTTATGAAAAAAGACCTGTCTTTTGTCCTGACATTGGCTAACTCCTCTACTAAAAGACCCAAGCTACCGACGTGGTAGTGGTGAAGAGACCAAAGTATGGGGTTTTAAGTCTTTAGTTTCATTCAGAATTTTAAAACTTAACAATTATTTGTATTGATAGAATAATAAAAAGAAGTATTACTTTACCATATGTAAAGGGTTTTACAAACCCCTCATATTAAAAATAATCTGTATGAAAAAAATACAATTCTATATTGCTTATTATATTAAAATGGGAAAAAAATCTTCCATCTTATTTTAAATAAGCTGTATGAATAACAAAATTTCTCACCTGTGCTCAACTCTTCTGTAATATTTTTTTGAAAAAACTTGACTTTCTTGACCTACGAAAATTTGCTTATCGGTTTCCATTTCACTGTGAATTTGACTAATAACTCTAAGAAATGTTGTTCTTATATTATTTTTTCTTTGGTTTCTTTGCAGACCTAAGGTAATTCCTAAGTATCTATACATGCACTATTCACTATATTTGTCCTTAAAATGCCGTATCTGTAAAAAATATTAGTTCAAATTACAAAATGTATATTTTGTTCTAATTTTTGATTTCTGTTTTAATGAGTCATTGACAAAAACATACATTTAAACTTACCAATAAAATTGTAGTACATTTGTTACCTATAATGCTTTCTTTGAAACAAGATTTTGTACGTTAAGCACTTCTCAAATTTATGTTGTAGTGTGTAGAATGTAAATATATGTTGATTTAGACACTTGAGCTTGAACCAAATTAAACAGTTGAAATTGTAATGTTTGTATCTGTCTATATAAACATTAATAACTATTGAACAGATCACTATATTTATAAAGACCAAATTAAAATCCAGTAGCAATATAATTAAAGCAACGATAGGTCTCGATACGAAAAACTTATAAACGTGAATATTATATTTCACTTCTTTAAAAGAAAAAGGAAAAACGGACCGCAGCTAGTGTTGTATGTTTGGCATTAAATCGTACTTTAAGATACTACTTACAATACTACATACTACAACATAGCTTTATATATATATAACACAATACATACGTAAGCTCGGAAAAACGAATGTAGTAACTGCTATCCTACGTTTGTCCGACAGACTCTATGTTTTATATGCTCCATATAGTATGCAGTCCCTTATAGTCCCTTGCCTTGCCTTGCCTTGCCCTACAAACATAACCAATGCTTAAATTACTGCAAAAACACTGGTTAAAGGAAAGTGTTCAAAATTCAGTTTTTGGAGGACTATAAGTTACCCTGGTATGCAAAAATCGTTAGTGGCAGTTGCAGGTGATTCCTAAGAAGGCAGTAGTTATGCAAAAGCGTTGGCTTTAAAAGACGTACAAAATTTATTTAAAAAAACTAACTAACAAATCTTTAACTGCACTTTGGCAAAGAAAAAAAAACATAAGCTCAATAAAATGATAAAAAACTACAAAGTATTAATAATCGAAGGAAAAATCCTTAAATCCAATCAGACTTGGCAAAAATATCGGTTAGACTTCATTTTTCCTTCACATCACTATTAAGTTCATTTCATGAGTCCAATAATGTGACGTTTGTTTGTAAAATTTTGTGTTAAAGGAATATTTTGGAATATTCTTAATTATTAATAAATAAAGATAAATATTGAAAATTATGATTTAACATTTTCATTAACATAAATGTGTAATTTAATTAGTAATATCTAATGGCGTATACAGAAAAGGTGTCACTTAATGGCACCGCTCTTTCGTTTTTGTTATACGAGTGTGTTAATTCATCGACCAGTCAGGTATGTCATAAGGAAGAAAAGCATTATAAAAGCATCGGATATGCACCCGTTATTTCATGGTATTTTTGTTTACAGGAGGGCTTTCTAATCGGAAACGTCACTTCTGAAATTACTAATCACATATCAGATTCCCAAAATGACAGTGCACGACTAGACACACAAATATTTATAAGGACAGTATTGCCGTTACCATCGGTGGCTTTATTTTATTTCCCCACGGGTAAAATAAAAGAAGAGATATTATCAGAATTACTCTCAAGTACAGCAAGTGATATTGTCGGCTGGTATAAATATAGAAAGAATAGTAGTATTAAGCCTACTTTTAGAGATAAGTTAATATCAAGAGGTCTGCAAAAGTACTTTGAAAAGTATCATGGAAGGAAGAACTTTGTTACCTGCAATTTGTCATCAAAAACATCATCATCTGGCTCAACCCACACATTTACATACAGATTTGGCAAGATCAATTGCTTCAATATGTACGAATATATTGAAGACGTAACTGCTAATTTGGGTGAGAAACTAACAGGGTATAAAAAGGCTCATAAGGTTTCACCTCATAGCATATTCAATAAAATTGTCTGCGAAAGTAATGTACAAAATAATAACACAAATGATGCCATCTTACGCATTCAGGAGGCTGTTGATGTTAAAATGATCAGTGAAGCTAAGCTTGCTGCTAAGAATGAGAGTACCATCAGGGAGTTGGAAGCAGAGATAAAACATATGACTGGAATTTTATCCGACAAACATATGGTGGATCTACAGGCCGCTTACAATAAGCTAATGGAAGCAAAATTAATAGATAGAGAGGTCGAGATGGCTGAGGCTTGTGTCGAAGCTTTAAAATCACCTCCCAGTGTGGACGTCATGAGCATTCCCAATATCTTTATTAACAGCAACAATCTATCTGATAGTGAAAATTCAGTACAATTAATTGAAAATGAGTGTAACGAGAGGAGTTCAAGCCCAATCGCAGCACCATCTACCTCGAGCAAGCAACCAACTCTAAACTATGCAGCTGCACTCAAGAAAAGTTCCGATGTACCCTCCACAAGTGTAAGTGATGTAATAATTAGTAGTTATACAAGGAGAGTAGGTTTGACCATAGTAGAGCTAGTGGCAACAGCAACTGCTTCATGAAGCACCATTCTAAGCCTTAAATCAAGGTAGAGAGAGATAATCTTTCAGCATTTCTTATCTTGAAATATAAATATATAATTTTTATTCGGAACCACAAAAAAATAGACATTACCTCACTAGACTACTCATGTCATGTGTTTTGGCATCTTGCCGCCAGTGCTTAGAGTGACCACTCCTCTCGGGGCAACCCTGCCTTCTCTAGCAGAGCAGTACTACAGAATGCCCGTAATAAGTAGAGGTACTTTTGCCTCTGTATTAAGTCCGATGACTGAGGTATATGATTTAATGAGAATTTCTAAAATTTGTGAATGCTCTTAAACCCAATAAAAGTAATTTTTAAACATATGGTGTCAAGTGACATTACTGTTTTTTGGAGTGATTTGTTTCCTCTTATTTCTTTACGTGATGTTGGTGACATACAACAGTAATTTAACCTATTAATGTATTGTTTGTTACAGAAAACTAATGAATTTGAGGATTTAATTTGCTTTGATGTTCAAGATAAGCAGGTGCCCAAACCAATATTCATAAGTGACAATATAAAATGTTTGGATGACAGTTCTCCTGAGTTTTGATAAGTGCCTTAAAGTGTTTTTTTTTTTCTTATTCCCAAGTTACCATTTACATCCGTTTTCTGTACATTTTGTTACTTAATGTTTTTTTTAACTCTGTTGTTTTAGTGTTACTTTGTTTTCTAATCATTTACCTTCACTAAATGCTCCCTGTTGCTAAATCCTGCTAGATGTGAAAGAAGCAAGAGAGAGGTAGATATGTTTTGCCCATCGCTTTTGTGAGACCTTATATCCATATATGTAAATTCGTTGAAGAGATTAAATTTAGTAAATCAATTTTATAATTTCATAAAACATAATTTTTCAATTAAATAAGCAGGGATTTGTTTAGAACCAGTCTCAATGAAGATTATTATTGTTTAAAATGAACTTAGAAAATTTAAGCATTAAATTTAGATATATAACTCAATAATTTGTTAATAAAATTGGTGATTTACTCAGTTATATTTAGTATTGTTTTTCTTCAAAATTAGTACAGGTAACAACAATATTTTTGTTTTATAAAACGTTAATGTTAAAATTATATCATGTTAAGATTCATAAAATAATTTCAAATTCCTCTTTTAAACATTAAAAAAGTAATTTAATTTCAATTCCTGATGGATGGATCTGTGTATTGTTATTGACATATTACTTGAAAAAAAAAAACTACAAGATAAATGAGTAGCACTTTAAAAATATTGGCTATTTTTGAGATTTAAAATGTACATTATAAGAAAGCTCATAAACAGGATTCATCTATTTTTATGGGTCTGGTTCCATCAGGTCTAAGCTCATGACTATTTATGCTTGATATTAAATAATTAACTAACTGTAACATTAGGTTTTTCTTACTTTCACTGTTTATTTGTAATTCTTCCTAATATATGTGGAAAATAAACACCATATTTGAACGACTGGGATATTCATATTTTTAAGATTAACATTCTTTAGAATAGATTGATAATCCCCATGGCTATGTTGTACAGACTATTTTTGTAATAAATGTCATTAAATGTGTAAAAATGTTTTATTTTTTTAATTTCACAACTACTGTACTGATTTCTCACCTGAAAATTGGTAAATATGGGTTCCATGAGACAAATGTATAGTGATAAACTGAGCTCGATAAAATAAACAAAAGCTGTCATCACAGACAAGTGAATAGATAAATAGTAAATGAGTGCGCAACATTTTTGTGTAGGCCATGCATTGCCATCTGTCTACCATCTTTGATAATTTATATAAAAGTTTTTTCTTACTTATTCACCGGAGTTAACAGTTGAAGTCAACTAATATCACTGAAGTCAACTAACATCACATTTAAGTCAACAAACAATTTCGCTATTGGTGTCAACTAACGTAACTTTTGAAGTTAAATAAGATAATTTAGTTTTTGATAATGTCTCACGAAAGTTTAAACAATTTAAGATAATTAAAGATTTAAAGTTTAAGGTTGAAGTTTTTATTTTCAAATAATTTTATTAGCCTTAAAAAAAATCGGTTAACCCAATATTATGTGCATGGAATAAATAAATTTGTTGTCATATCTAACACCTCACTTGTTCAGGTAATATTTTGTAAATTTCTAGTTTTTGACACAAGAAACCCGTGAAATACCACGTCCTTACAGAAGACAGTATTGAACCTTACAGACAAGTATTCTGAGATTCGTATGAGAGGTGCCGGAAGCCTAATTTCAGTACTCTTCCCGTCCTTTTCTAATACGGAAAGGATGCGAAGGAAAGAGGATTTGATGAGGAAGGGGATGAATAACAGAAGGAAATGTCTAGTTTTCTATCTATCCTCTCATGTCTATTAAGGGTAGGCAACGCATGTGCAACTCGCAAATCTTGTTGCAGATGTCTATGGGTAGTGGTCACTTAGGTAACCGTTTGCTTGTTTGCCACTATTTTGTATAAAGAACACCATAAAAACGCGAATTTTTGCGATATCAATGCTATTGTAACCTTTCAGATCTTTAATTAAAAGTACAAGTTAATTATATGCTATTCTTTTATTATTTTTATTGGTAGACATTTTAATATATAATGTTAATGCCTGATCTCCCTGCCCTTTTCCCACTTGCGTAGGGTCGGCACAGTATGTACTACTCATCCATATATCCTAGACTCTACTGTAGTAGTCCATACTGTTGCTGGTTTTGGCTATAGTATATAGACCGCCTGCCTGACGCCGACCCTCCTTAGGAATATATATACTTATATAAGGTTTTTAATATATAATGTTAAAATATTTTTTATAACAATAAAAAACTTGCATTAACATAGTAAAATTATTTTTATCTTAAATCATAATATTTAACTTTATTAAAAACAATTTTTTTGTCACGGATCAGTCCATAGGAGTGCTTACAACACAGAAAAATCGTAACACATAATAAAAATTAACAAAAATATCGCACGCCTTGGAATATAATTAAATAAAGAATAACGACAAAATATGTGTAACAATAACATGAATTTAGTATTTATTACTACTTAAATGAAACTTGTAATAATTTTTTTTTTAATGATTATATATTACTGAATTGAATAAAACGAGGAGAATTATATGTAATAAACAAATGTTGACCTGAGCAATTTGTCGTCATAATTAAGTCACAGTACATATAATCATAGATATTACACATTAGGATTTCAGTTTCGTACAGCGTTTTCTCTGTCGCACAAAGCACTAAACATCACATAGTGAGCATGAAACGGATCTACGAAGCCAAATTTATTTTAAAAAGGTGGATGTGCAATACATATTTGTGTCTGCCTATCTAATATATGTAAAGGATTGCATAATGTCCCATTGTATAAGTTCAAACAATAACCATATAAATAATACAAACAACATTAATTAATTAAATTCATAACAAAAATTAAAACACACTTAAAGGAGTTCATGTAATCTTACTTATTATGTATAAGAAAAATACAAAATCAAGTTTTTCAATTTCAATTGAAATAATAAATAAATTGAGAAATACTTAAAACATAGTCACGTAATTTTTTTTGTATAATTTTAAGTATTTCTCAATTTATTATGAATCTTGATTGAAGTTATAAGGAATGATTATGTATTAATATTTAGGACTAGATTTTGGTGCCCCACATTATCCGAGAAGTGGAACTCATGGATACTATTTTTAGACACATATATCTATATCTAGTATAATTTGTCCAAATAATGTCCGTAATCTTTCCTGGCCCCATATTTTGCACAGCAGATATCGGTCATATTGTAAGTAGATTTTTTTAAAAATTTTATTTAAATTTAATTAAATTGTTCAATTTCTTTTAACAATCAAATTGCGCGACGCCGAAGATGAACAATTATAAATAAATCACAAAACAAATAGTCATTGGAATGTTAATTTTGTCAATTAGGTACAATGCCACAAAACCTCTCACATTTTCTCAACATTTTAATAATAAGATACTTGTCTCTCACGCCGCAGGTCGTGGGTTCGATTCCCACACAGAACAAACATTTGTGTGCATGAACATGTCTGTTTGTCTTGTGTCTGCGTGTAATTATCTATATGTGTATGTATTTACAAAAGAAAAGTATTAATATATGTAGTACATCAGTTATCTGGTTTCCACAGCACAAGCTTTCTAGAATTGTACGTCCTAGATATATGCCCTCGTTAATGTAATTATAGTAAATTGGAAAATTTGAAACGAGGGAAATTGCACTTTTATTTCGAAGTGTTTAAATTGTTGTATCAACGATTAGAACAGACTATATAGTTAAGCTTATTTAAACTTTGTAAATATTAAAAAATAAAATAAAATTAAGGTCTTGATTTCTGGATCACGGTATATTAAAAAAGTTATATCAACAGTACGACGACTTACTGTAATTATGATAACAGGGGGCAGTATATATGTCCGTGCCAGTTCCAGTCAGTCAGGCAAATGAAATAAAACTAAAGATACATTAAACCGTTACAGTCTAGAGCAGGTCAGCAGCGAGCGCGGGTTTGTACCCGGCGAGCTCGTGTACGGAGTGGGCCAGGCGGCGCGCCTGCTGCACCGCCGTGGCGACGGGGACCAGCCCCAGGTGGATGCAGATCAGCTCCTTGATGCTCACCCCTTGGTTGTCGTTCGGGAAAGCTAGGTCCAGCAGCTGCCTGCCAGAATGACGATTATTAATAGACAAACAAATAGGTCGCTCGATCTTGCATGCTCACCCATCAATACATCAATACTCTCAGCAGTCTCGGATGCATTGCGAACTTTAGAGAAGGAAGGATGAAGAACACACACAAACATACAAAATGCAGAGGTATAAAACTTTTACTTCACTCCTGTTTCATATCAGTTCGTGGCACTATCAGCAGTCGGGTTGGTCCATTCTAAAGTAATTCGTTCTTGCAGCAAGACGCTATAGAGTGAGCCTTCTGGTCCTTCGAGCCTGATATAAATTTATGCTGCAAAGTGTGAGGTTTACAGTTTACCTGTAAAATGAGCCGCGCAGGTCACCCGGCGGCGGCAGGGCGCGCGCGGCGGCGGGGTGCGGAGGGCGCGCGGGGCGCACGGGTACTCCGCGCCGCTCCCACCACTGCAGCGCGCACACGTGCAGTGCGCCGCGCCGCCACGCCGCGCCCCCGTACCCCTCGCGGAACGACGACATAGCACGGGATATGATGGCACGCACCTCGGGTATAACATCAGGTTAAAATGTAAAGGAAACAAATAACAATCAATGTACTGTATTATTTTATAAAAAGAGAATTATTATTCAATATTTTTATACAATCGAAACCAACTAACTCCCTAAACGGACTCAAAATACGTTTTGAAAGGACTGGTGGACTGGACTGGTTCATACGCCAGTATGAAAGCAATTTTCGACTCTCCACATCTGATCGCTCGTATGCCTTCATTCCATTGAACCTTACTCGTATTAAATTAAACCACATTTAGTTATCGATACATTTTAACCCCACCGTCCATACCTTCCAATAACAGTAATCTAAAAATACAATCGGTACCTTAGCGATGTTCGATGGGGAACGTTAGGGAAAGTCGCCTACACACCGATCGACTGAGGTACAAAAACTAAATTAACATTTTAATACGTCGAATATTTCAGCATAAAATTTTATTCAAGAATTTCTCTGTCACCATATAAAATTTAACTTACAGTCTCCGGGTTGAGCATGTCAACGCAGTCGGCCATGTCGGGCGCCAGGAACCTGCCGGTGCCGCGGTCCACGTACACGAAATGCACCAGTCCGGGGAACTCCGCCAAATACTTGTGCAGCGTTAGGGAACTCGCATCCGTCTCGCCCGTGCACTCGGATCACATTAAGCGAAATAATTGATTCATTTGCAAACAACCCATACAATATAACGCGACATAATGTCATTATTTAAAAATATACCGTCAGTCATTATGATGAAAATAAAATATGCTAAATAACAGATTACAGCGAAACATTAATTAATATAAATATATTATAATACATTTGTGCCCATAATTATGAAAGTGGTCTAAGTCCAAATTAAAAAAAAATGAATTTATCACTTATTTCACACGACATGATTTTAAACTAAATTTATTTAATGTAATTTTTACGATATCGTCAAAGATGAACCTTTAAATAGTAGTTGTAATTACAACGTTATACGGAATGCATTTAGCGTTAATTATGAAAGTGGTCCAAGTCAACAATTTAAAGAAATTATATAAACATAACTTGAAAATACCGCGTGGCCCTCTTTATCGCGTTTTTGAAATACATAATAAATCGATAAAATAAACGACAACCAAATAACAGAAATGCCTATTCATTGCGGTTCATCTAACAATATAATTCAGTTGGGCTCTTCGGAACTTATATTATTGGCGGCAAATAGTTTATATATTTTGCCACTATGTCAACAGATAGCGGTT
>DWLR01006399.1:0-10092 GCA_018246295.1 Papilio alexanor hazarajatica
GCAACAACAAACTTCATTTAGGAGATAAGTTAAATACTATTTCAAGTTTGCATTTACATATGTATGTATATGTTGCAATGTAAATGATGTTATAAAACCAGTAGTAAAATAATTACAAAATTGGACTTTTTCAATGCAACGCTGTTGATATTGCATTCAATGTTTACACATCGGTCGCCAATATACGTCTTATCGTTTCGTTGTTCGGATTTGTGCAACAAAACCTTATCGGACTAACAAAGCCTTATGTAATCAATTTACCGTAGTTGTTGCCAACGTAAAATCAACTAATCTGCAAATGTGCAATGTGACCAATATTGCAAATGCAAACGTGTAATGCGTTTTTGACTGTTACACGATATCCATACAAAATGTATTATAAATATGTAAGATTTTACATTTTCTACTTTCTCTTTGGTAAAAAAAGATGTTGACATACATCTTTCACATACCTGTTTGATCGTTCTTTCCTGATGTCTTTATGTATGTGTCTTTATGATGTATTACTGCATTTTCGGCTGTAGAATGTTATGGAAATGATTTTTACACTTTAAACATCCCTTATTGTAAGTGTACACCTTAAAGTGATTTTGAATACGTTCTATTTTGCGCGTCTATTAAATATAATAGACGCGCAAAATAGATATAATTACATTTGTATTTAAAAGAATTTAAAAGAATATTTGATAAGACTACTATTTATGAAAATTAATACCAATTTAAGAAATAAAATAATGTTTGAGTTGGGTCGTCTAAGTCATCTAAGTTTTCCCAAAGGGCGTAGACGTCGCTTTACCGTAACGAGCCTTGAAGATAAAAATGAATAGCCTCTTATTTCAATTTATAATGAAAAATAGCATGGTACTGTCGTTGAAAATTATTCCTCTATGGTTACTAAGGTAGTCGAAACTAAATAAAGTCTTGATTTTTTTTATACTGTAAGGTGGCTATCGAGCTAACGGTCACATACATAAGTGACCGCTAATCATAGACATCTACAACAAGAATTTACGACTCGTTGATGCGTTACATACCTTTAATGGACAGAGGAGGGGATAGACAGAAAGGTTGATATTTCCCTCTCCTATCCATCCCCTTCTCCGTCAAATCCACTTTCTCTTCCCTTAAGGGAAGAGTAATAAAATTAGGCTTCCGACACCTCACTTATCAGATGAAACGCTAAGGTACAGGAAGCCAATCACCAACTTCGAGGGACTTGTAGTGACTTATTAATCCTCTCTATCTCATATATTAGATAGATTAAAGTAACCTTTTAAAAATCTGAAAGAATTTGTATAGACATGTTCACTGTTCTAATATAATTAATTAAGATAAACGCCCAAATGCTTTCTAGTTATATTTCTAGCTTATTTTGGTTTAATCAAACACAAAGGCACTATTATTGTTCTAAATTAGTTTACTTAAATTTCTCTCACCTTACACCCTTGAGAATTTATTTAATTAATAAACTAAACAGTTTATTAATTACATTTTAATAACAAAATTTAATCATAGGAATAATAATGTAATATTAAAATGGTAATAATCGTTTTTTAACTTTTGTTATTAGTTATGCTTTGATGAACAAATCTTTGTTTTGTCATACCGGACGATTTTTCATTTAGGATTTTTTCTAATTGAAATTACACTGCTGTTTAAATTTAATCATAAAAACATATCATATATATAATCATAAAAATATATAATCATAAATTGTGTAACTGTAATGTTTAAACTGAGATTCGTATAAAATTTATTAGAATCGAATATCAAAGTAACTTAAAATTTCTTGGGTTTAATTTATTTATTGGCATGTTGTACAAGTATTCGCAACATTGAAAACAACTTGCGGTCCATTGTGATGAATTATTTGGTAGCGGTTTTCGAATGGCGCGAGCACTTTATAAGTTTGTGTTCCAACTAAATATTCCCAAATCTATTTTGTTACTTTAGGCTTTTGAATATTGGGATAATTTTGAGAAGTTGTAAATGTAATGAATGAGACAGTATTGGTTTGTTAAAATTGTTAGTTAGGGTTCTCTCTATTGTTTGCATTGTAATTACCTTATAATGAAGAATAAAAGTTTTTTTTTAATAGTATATAAGAAAACTAATAATTAACTTAGTAAGCCTGAGTAACTGTCCCCTGTGACACTCTAATCAATTAAATCAAATTCGTTCGTTTCATTATCAAATAGACATGGATTAATTATTGTTTAAATTTTCGGGTTTGCACGAGAATGCAAATATTTATCCTGTATAAATACTATCAACAATATCGAATAGGCAACACAGATTCATTCAAAGCTGTATATTAAAAACAGTTTAAGTTTAAATGGAATGTTTGTTTAATTTAACTAAATAGTCTTAGAAAAGTATATAGTAGAAATATTGAACTATGGGTTAAACAGTATCTACATCGCAAGAAGTTTAAATTAAGCCGGAATAGGATTAAACTTAGCTTAAAAGCTTAATACATAGTCACAAAGCTCGATATTACGAAAAAAAAAAAATTATTCGTTTCCTAAAATTACTTCAATGATTCCTTGTGGCGTAAACTAAAAGGGAGTAATATTTACATATGTACGTGTGGTAATATATACATATAATATATTTAGTTTTATGTTCTACTCACTGACACTTGTGATTTTGCTTGCTTTAAATCATTATGCGTAAGTTTTCGCAATTTTATCTAAGACCATATTTGTCAAAAGTTGTATAGAATAACATTGGTACATTTTAAATACCCGAATAGGGTTGGCATCAGTAAGGCGGCTCGCCGTAAAAACTATAGCCAATACCAGTCATAGTATGGCCTACAGGAGTTTAGGATATTTTGAAGAAAAGCATATACTAGTAGTAGTAGAAGTGTACACTGTATGTAACAGCAGCGGGGAAAAATTGTTCGTCAACAATTTATTAAAACTACGAAATGTGTACTGGGAATGTGCTAATATCAAGGATGTTCGAAAACGACGTTTACAACGCAAGACCACAGATTACTTGGCCGGCAATATGACGACTTAAACCAATTTACCCATATCTAAAGCTGCATTTTGGGGGGGGGGGGGGTTCTAGAGGGCTTTAAAGATGATAATTTTTATGTTTTTTACAATATTTCGAAAAGTCTTAAATGGTTTTTATTAATTTTTTAAATCAATCTATTGTAGTACATGTGTGTGTGATTTGTACGTCAAAATCAACAATTTTCCGTAAGAGTGACATTTTTCTAACTATACCCATAAACCTTTATAATTATAGTATTATAGGGATATATGATATTTAGTATATCTGACGTTGAAGTTTGGAGAAAAACAGATGTGGTTTCAGCAAGGTACTTCGCGAATCGTATAGCAATGAACCTCTCGTATTTCGGAGTCTATACAAGCTTTTCACGAAATTGGATTACCCTTTGAATCGTCGGTATATCAAGCTAGATTTAAAACTGAAACTTACCTACTAATTATCTAAACTTTAGTAACTAAATGATGGTTATACGGACACCCTTTTATTCAAATTCCGCTTGTCAAAACGGATATTTTCAAATTCCAAACGGTATCATTCCAAATTGCAACGATCAACTTCTTAACTTCGACTGGATATCATTTTCAACGTCTGCTCAACTTTCTGTACCGAAGTAAACTCCTAAATTGAAGGAGCGAGTTTAAATTACGTTCTTGTGCAGGTGAGGGGTGAATGCAAAACGGATTAGGACAATTACTGTAGAATCGCTTCCATATCCAACTTTGAGCAACTAAATGGAATGATAGTTATCAATCTGCCACGGATAATGCTCTGCTGCTTTTCATTTTTGTATAATAATGCTGTCTATATTTATACTAATCATTTATTGAGCCGTCTAGTTGTATATTTTTATAGCAGAAGGTGTCAAACGAGCAAGCACTTCACCTGATGTTGTGTGACCACCAAAACCCATTAGTACAAAAAATTAATATTAAAAAGATGAGTGCCAGATGCTTTGTCAACAGTGTAAATAATAAAAGCGGTTAAAAAAAGGAGGGGGCGTAAAAAACAAACTTCTGTCATTCCCTTTCAATCAAAAAACTTAATAGATTAACATACATCATTTTTAAGAAAACATAACACGTTTAACAGTGGTAGAGGCCGCAACAACATCTGTTGCACGAATGGCCTGCTCGACCGATAAAATACCACGACCTCACAGGAGACAGGCGTGAAGTAGAAGTATTTTTCGTTTCGTCTGATGACTGAGGTGCTGGAGGCCTAATTTTAGTCCTCTTTCCCTTCCCACCATTTTTTAATAAGGAAAGGGTGGGAAGGGAAAGAGGATTTGACGAGGAGGAGGATGGACAGAAAATGTCCATTTTCTGTCCATCCCCTCCTGTGTCTAAAGGTAGGCAACGCATCTGCTACTCGCAAATGCTTGTTGCAGATGTCCATGGGTAGCGGTCACTTAGGTGACCGCCTGCTTGTTTGCCGCTTTCTTCTAAATAAAGAACTAATACACTTAATATGGAAACAAAATTATAAAAATAAGTTATTTAAATTTAACCTACAAAAGATGTGTTTTCTGCAGATCAGATGTAAATCCTCTGATAAATATAAATTTACTTTCTAATCGGATTAAATTTTAATTAATAAAGAAAAGGAGGAACAAATGAAGGTCGAAATTGAATATCAAATAAGGCAATTACCGCCAATCTTGTTTAAGCGATTTTCGCAATTGTAGCTGACAGAGAGACACAAAAATTTTCCTGTCTCAAAGGTTAAAAGTCAGCGGCGTAATTTGACGATTTCGCCCTGGAATTAATATTTACAAGCGATGATATTTAACGTACATTTTGAACGCTTCCAGGGCCCAATTGCGCACCGGTGATCGATAGTGGTTCGACAGAGCTTCCCCCAACGTGTAGAGAGGCAAGACAATAGTGCTAGCGCAAGATAAGAGAACTACAACTTTAATTTCATGTGCCTAAGGTTGTAAATATTTCTTTATTTATGATATAGAGGAAAATTGTAGTTACAAAAAAAATAGATTATTTTTAATTTATTCGTCGGAGCGTGAAGCGTGCATACTTGAGAAGGCTGAACGGTAGATGCTCAGTCGGTTGTCCCAAATATCGCTCGATAGATGGGGCGCAGAAAGACATAAGTAATGACCTATTCAAGACTCGTTTGATATGGTAGATCGGGCAAGGCTCACTTTTGGCTCAATGCGTTTCTAAAGTTACTTAATAAACTTTATAGTCTGTTATGTTCGTGCTTCATGAAAGAAAGCAACCAAAATGAACAATACCCTGTCGTTACCAGTAAAATATTTGAGTTAAACAGATGAAATCTTTGAATTTCGCAAAGCCCCTTTGATCCGCGCTTCTCTGTTTTTGTCACCTGGCGCAGATATCACGAATCCGCCTCCGTTCCAGCTCTGAGCAAAGATAAAGCTCATTACAACGTTAAGTTGTTGTTTGTTTCGGAGTCCTCAACCGTGTACGTGAATTTAATTGGATTAAACTACGCCGGAGTTCCCTTGAGTGTGCTCAAGTTTGCAACGGATTTAAAATCGTTCAACTGTTACGTGCGAGCGCTTCAATATTATACAGCTCTTAATATTTGAAGTACGAATATAATTGGTAATTAATGAGAAAAATACGGTCCAATCATTTACATGGTTGGTCTTCTGTTGTTATATTTTCCATTAGAGCATGTTTGATTTAAAGTGTTGGTAGTAAGCATGTCGTAATCAATACTTGTCATCGTTAGACTCTCGTTAGACATCGATGCATGTGAACTGCATATTCGCTTTTCCAAATGAAGACCTAAACTTTATAAAGATAGGGTTCACCGCAGATTTATTAAAATATAAAATAATTCGCGTAAATTTTAAAACAATCCACATTATACAATTTCACCTCCACAATTTCCACAAAATTACAACGTTTCTGATGAAAATATAAAATAGTGTAATGGCCGCGATAAAATTCTGTGCTAAGTGACGTTTGTTTGTTTTAAAATTTAAATGTTCATTTGTAACATCGTATAGATAAATACATATTTTTTTTAAGAAGGGGGAAAACGAGCAACAGTACGTACAAATTTATTGGAATAATTAATTCAAATGTCGGTAAACTTTATTTAATTTTCTATAAAATAAAGTTTATCGACATTTGAACCTTTCTAAATGAGTAGCAAGTCGCTTAATATCAAGTGATCCGACGTCCGTGGACAACCGCACCAGAGGAAGTGCAGATGCCTATACTTGCGACTTATAACCTCATTATACATAAAAAACAAAATCTGCACTTTTTCTTACATTTCAATAATCTTACAATAATAAATCTCGAAATCCATCCCGGCACTTCAGTGGTTCCTTATCGTACACAAGGCCACAGCGGGTTTCATCGCGCCATGACAGTGACAGATTGAGCAGGCTTGATAAATTAGTTGAGGTCTAATCCAACACTGATCTGAGTTTGAAACGATTTTAAACTTTTTACGAACAACAGAAAAGCAATAAACGAAAAAAAAACATTCAATAATTTATTTATTATTATAATTATACTTTACTAATAGTTTATTCGGTTCTAGTGTATTTAGTTCTAAAGGTGATATAACGTGAGCCTATCGTAAAAATGTGATACAGATTAAAAAAACAGCAGCTGTTTTTTCATAATTCAAAACTAACTTTCTAGCTCATAATTTTAAACTTATAGTAAAACAAAGTCCTACCTACCTAGTAACACCACAATTGAGAGATAGAATAAATTTCGGCCAAAATGTAATTATAATGCATTTGGCGAGATTTTTGTTCAATTATTAACAATAAATTTCATTACATAGTTAATATTTTTTCGTTTCATTTGCCTTAAACTACAAGTGATGGATGTTGACATATTGTTACTTTGATATAGATGTATCTCACACTCAAAATTATGTAGATACATAATTGTGAGTTTGGTACGTACTGAACTCGGTGGAAAGATTATAGCGATACTTTTAATATCCTTGACACTAAGTGGATTAAAAATATGACACCTTATCTTAAATTGTTTATTTCAGGAACACAAATTTATTTCATTTAAAATAAATGTCTAAAATTGTATTTGTTTTTGTTTACATTTCTTAAGATGAGATATACGTTTTTACAAATGAAATATAATAAAAGATTAAATTATACGTTTAAGGAACAACAACCTTCTTGTAACATCTGATGGAAAACTAATCATACGCAAGTAGATATCTCTTATCATTTATACAATGTCAAGATTAGAACTAGATTGATGAGGTACGCGTTTAGATGTAAACTGAGTACACTAATAAATCAAAAACATTGGTGAAAAAATATCATCGACGAAACATGACGGAACCTTGATAGTAAGGAGCAATTAAAATCTGTCTCCAAAAGTGCACTCCATGCTATAGAGATTAACTATCGTGACTGTAAAAGAAGGAGAATATCCCGAAAAGAAGATCAGAAGCAAAATGGGGTCATATATGTACATTTGAAATTTTATTTTTTGGGTGCTGTTTTCGTTGGTCGTAGTAATCCTCGGATCAAAAAGATACTTTTGCAAAAACGAAAAACCTAGAAAATGGGGCAGATTTTTGAACATATATACATTTTAAACTACTTTTTATTCCAATACTTCTCCTTACTTATATTTTTAATTTTTCTTAAACAGTCACATGAGGAATTAAATGTGTTAATGAGACAAAAATTTCGCAACGTAATATCATATTACCATTCTCGTCAGTGTTAACTTGGTTGTCGTTACCAGTGCCCTAGGGAAAGGGATGTAGTTTAATTATTGCCATTATCATATCTTGTGATAGTAAAAGATCTATACAAATATGTGCGTTTGTGAGACAATGGTACTCATTCGTTATTTATGATTGCATTGTCTACGTATAAAAATCTGATAAAATAGATACGATATTAAAAACGTATTATCATAATCATACTTTTTAATACAAATCATTAGCCCACAAAAGTTTAAAATATTAATCGTCAACTGACACGCTTTCCTTCCTCTCCACTAAAGGGAATTTAAAATCATTTTTCTTAACTAGCTAGAAACATTCTGATAAACGCTAGGACACTTAAGGTAAACTGAAATAATTTACAATTTTTCGTGCCTTATTTTAAATTGAGGAAATGGCTGACTCGGTACAAATAAGTTGACAGAAACTGCTGGGTGGTCCTACAAATGTTTAATTATTGAATGTGGCACTGAGACCAGATTATCTTTTTCGTAAAGAGTAGTGGGATTGTTCAGAAATGTTAACAAAGTGAAGCAACGTCTACTATAAAAATAAAACATTACATTTATTTAATCTCTTAGATTTAATATTATTTCAATATTAAAGCATTAAGCTCTTTTGCACTAATTGAGTACTAGAAATTCATCGAAAGCTTCGCAAGAGCCACCTACGCTTTTATAACAAAGAAATCAAGTCTTATAATTGCTTTAAATTAGTTTCTTATACTTACGATACTATTAAACACATTTTTTTCATAACACTTATAAGTGCAATGGAAATTTGTTGATCTTTTTAAAATTTTATTGCTTAACGTTTTCTTTTTAAATTCGGTTGCCTGTTGCAGTTAACTTAAGAAATGTATTTTTGGTTGAAAAGTCGTAATCAATGAGTTTTCAGTGAATGTTTTCATCATTAACATACTAATAACTAATATGTTAGTGAGATTCTGTGTTATATAGCCATAAATATGTATAAACTTCCTATGTTAAAAGTCATAATGTTTTAGATGTAATGTAAGTAATAACGAAATTTTTAATATTTGTTTGTTGACATAAGATTAAATGAATTTCGATTTAAAGGTTCGTGAAGGAGTCTTAGAGAAAGCAATCTCCGGGGAATGAAATAGGACGGGATTAAAAAGTCATGGAAGCGTATTTATCAAAGGCCAGAGTACTATCCGTTGTCTACGATACTTTAATATTTAATGCAAAAGTCTTATTTATAGAGTCGAAAAGGAAAACGCCATGAGCATGCTTATTTTGATACTATTTTTGCTGTATTAAAATTATAAACAATAAATGTGAAAAAAAAAAGACTTAATAAGCAGTGCACTTTCAAATGTATCCACGTACAATTTAAGGATTTGTGCAAATTTCTAAAAGCTTTTTAGGTAAATCCATACTAATTATTACATACTATAAATTCCATATATATTTTTTATTATTTGTTATTATATACATTTTCATTAAAAGACTGAAAATAAAAAAACTGGGCTTTTTTATTAGAATATTAAATATATTATAGCAGAAACTTAAACAAGCGCCTGCATATTTATAACAAGCAATATATAGGTGAAGAAAGAGAAGTAAGTTTTCAGAGGCACCAACAGACATCTACATAAATGAATTAATTTAATGTTAGGTATATCACAACACTTCGTAATGTAACAGTCAGATTACCATAGTAGTTATACATAAGTTACATTGTCATTCAGAGTAAATATGATGCTTTTTCAAAAATCACAATCATATCTTTATGAGTCTTACGTCGGTTTTTTATGTTTACATCCATAAACGAATCTTTAACGAACTTTGTCACATTTTGTTTGAAATTATTTTGTCTGCAACTTGTCGAAAATATAAACAAAATTTAACCGCAGCATCCGAGCGGCAAATGCTCGCTTCAGTGCTGGACCTAATTGCTGAGTACAAGCGGTGGTACAACCGGTCATCGCTTCTATCCAGTTTAAAAGCTGACACTTTACGCTGGCGTTGTCCTTTGTAGTTTTAAATGAAACATAGTATTTTAATTAAAAAATTTCAACTTATTACTTTGTTAATCTGTGAAAATTCTTTTAATAAAAATACTTCTAAACACTGCTTTTTACCTTTTTCAATTAAACATTTCCTTTAAATATGTCTAACGGTTTAATCGGTTTATATAAATTGCTGTATATCGAATGGCAAGCGTACAAGTAACTTTGCTTTATTCGGATAATAGTTACAATTAAAACTTCAAGCTGAATATCTGGATGCCTTTGGTTATCTAATTCTGGCCAGCAGCAAAGAATTTGATTCTTTGATTCTATTCTGCATTTGCAGAATAATTATCATTATAGACTTAAGACTATTT
>DWLR01006400.1:0-10092 GCA_018246295.1 Papilio alexanor hazarajatica
TATGAGGAAAATATCACAATGACAGCCGAGCGCTATAAATCGTTTTTAGAGGAATATATCCCAAAATGGGCGGTACACCGCAACATCAGAGCACCAGTTCTACTGCATGACAACGCTAGACCCCACAAAGCTTACGTAGTTCAGGAGTTAATCGAAGACAGGAGTTGGATTGAGTTGCCGCATCCACCATATTCACCTGACATGAATCCGTGCGATTTCAACTGCTTTGGCCAATTGAAGCGTCAGTTGTCTGGCCATTTTGTCTTATGTCTGGGTGTAATTATCTATATCGACAGTGGAAAGGCGAACAAGGCAATACAGGACAGCCGATTAAAGTTTTAAAATTCACAAAAAAATTCATAACTTCAGATATTTATTTGAGAATTGGAAGTTTTGCTATTAATTAGGTGCTTAATATGAACATGTACAAAAGAACAATCTAATTATATTATTTCAACAAATTTATGGAGATAATACAAATGCTATCAGAGTCTTTTGAGTCAGGTAAAATGTTTTATATCCATATGATGACACAAATAATTTCTAGTAAATTGTTTTATATCCAAAGTCAAATCGAATGAATGTTAAGCGGAATGATAAATAGCAGTTATGGCTTTATTACAGACGAGTAAAAAGAATTTTAAGCCTAAAAGATCGCCACCAGTGACTACCAAAATGTTTTATAAGCCATCAGTTGGGAAAATTGAAAGAAGCAAAATATTTTAAGTATTTCTTTTAATACATTTTCTACCCATATTTATCTGTACATTTTCAATGAATTCTTAAAATGAAATAAATACAACTCACACAACTTTTCATAAACATCCTTTTTTAGAGGTAATGGTACTTTGCCCTAGGTACTAGTAAGGTAATCAACAAAAGTTTTCTTTTAATAATCACAATGAAAAAATGTTATATTTATTTTGTCTGAGAAATCAAATATTATAAAATCTCCAACACTGACAAGTTAAGGTGTGCCTTAGGTAACTTAAAAATCCTCAATAATTTGTCTGAAACACTAATTTAAGATCTGATGATCTACTATCTGGTCAATGTTGCGGGAGTTTACTGGATGAGGGTGGCGGAGGACCGATCATTGGGAGAGGCCTACGATCAGCAGTGGACTATCAAAGGCTGAGACGACTAATTTTAGGAACTTGCCCATTAGTTTCGTATATATTTAAGATGCCTAATAACTTATGACACTAAGTTATAATTATCATTCTTCACAAAATTTGTATTATACTTCTTATCATAATACCACAAACACTTAAAGATTTACCATGAAAATATCTCACTAAATAAAACATTCAAAAACAATACGTTATCCCTTCAAAAATATAATGAAATGCTTCACTAATTTTCCAACATGCACTTGCCACAAACACTTGCCAAAAAAAAATTAACAATGGCAGCTTTAGATCAATTATGTACGCTTTTTTAGGAATACGAAGTCTGTTTTTCTTAACAAGGGCCAGAAGTGGCCTATTTCTCCCGTAAACGTTGACTTTTTCCAGTTTTAGCATTGTCACTAATACTGTGTATGAGAAAGACTTGAGAAAAGTCGGAATTCTTATAATTAATAATTTTAATTTACTTATTTTGCCGACAAGATTGTATTTGAAATATTTATCTGAAATGGTTAAAAATTTTTATTGGTAAATAAATGCTTAAAATGTTTATTGGTTAAAACTTCAACATTATACATTTTATGAAATTTTACGTTCAAGTTCGAATACTTGGAAATTAAAAAGGAGCGTAAATTACCATGTTGTTTTTTTATTTGAACCGTTTCAATGAATTCACAGGACTGTAAAGTCGTATGTATAGCCGTGAAGAAATGATAACAATTTTACGATTTTGACCGCTGTAAGAATCGCTTTGGAGAAGATGCTTTACAGTCTTAAGCTCATCGATGAGCTTAATGTAATTAAATAAAATGATGCCGATTTCATTACCGTCTCGATTTCCGTTAGCTTCCTGATGTATAACAATAAACTTCTCTTAAACAAGGTTAGATTATACACGGAATATTTGCGCGAATAATAAAAATGTGTAAAGACGCACAAGGTATGATTATTTCTTGATGATATTTAAATATATACCATCATTGGCTTCTTTTTCGGCTTAAGATTCGTTTGGATTATTGTTGTAAGAAATACACTTTAGACAATTATACTGTAGTACACTACTGTAGGTACTACGGTAGTTTCATAATTTTAAAAGAAAGAAAGCTATTGAGAGCTATAAAAATTTCATATGTATTAATAAAAGTAAATCGTCTTAATAAAATTTAATTGATAATAAAGTACCTAACTCTAGGCGTACAGTCGAATTTTTGTTGTTTTGATAAAGCGTTTTTCAAAATTTAACCACTACGTCGATTCATTTTTGGCTGTGATCTGATCTAAAATATTTAAATCATTAAAATCCTGAAAGAAAATTGTTCATGCAAATCGGTACATCGTATTTATCTAATATTTACAAAAAGTATATAAGCATATCACACTTGAGTGAGCTACAATAATATATTACGTGTAAATTATAATGATACAGACGTAAGTTAGGAGTAACAATTTTAATGACAAATGGTTATGTATAGGTTATGTTTTATTGTAAGTATTAGTTAAACATTTATGAATGGTATAGACTAGAATATACCATGTAACATAATAATTACCTCGCAGCTTTCACTCCTTTGGTTATTGCAAAATATGCTGACATCATAAATGCATCTATTTTCGATAGACCATCTGATTTTGTTTAGAAAAAACAAGTTTCTGTCATCGTCCTAGTTTGAATACAAATATACATTCACCAATAATCACACAGGAAAACAGTTGTAAACAATTTTTCTCACAAACACTACTAACACTGTATGAATATCGATGCCAATAAATCCAACACCGGGACCGTTGAAGTCATATTTCGTCAGTTTCGACCAATGGTTACGCGTTTTGTAAGTTTGAATCTCCTTCCCTTATATTTCACTTTCTGTACGATATTTTCTAGGTTTAAATAATAACTAAATGAAAATACCTTTTAAGTATAATGTAAAGACAGTAAAGAATGTAGAAAAAAATATTTGAAACAAATTTAAATTTTATGCATATTCTCTATTACAATACACTGGTGAAAACCGCATCCAAATCAGTTAAGCCGTTTCTGAGATTAGAGCGCACAAACACCGATCAGTTATGATTTTATTACATGTCAATACAAATCCAGTCGTCTCAATACAAATCCATTAAGCCCAAAGAGGGTTTGCTTTAAATCAATCAATGTAATAATTTCTTATCATAATATCTGATCTATCAATATGTACATTTTCAGTATATCTTCGGGACTGTGGAAGAGTCCGCAACAACAACATCTGTTGTGCGAATGACCCTCACGACCTAACAGAAAACAGGCGTCAAGTAGAAGTATTCTGCGAACTACTCGAACAAAGTAATGAGGTGCCGGAGGCCTAACTTCAGTCTTCTTCCCCTTCCAACCTTTTTCTAATAAGGAAGGGGTAGGAAGGGGAAGAGAATTTGACGAGGAAGGGGATGGATAGGAGAAGTAATTGTTGTTATTTTCTATGTAACTCCTGCTTTGTCTATTAAAGGTAGGCAACGCATCTGCAACCCGTAAATGCTTGTTACAGACGTCTATGGGTAGCAGTTACTTAAAAGACTGCTTGTTCATATTCAATGTTCTAGTATAAAAAAACTCAAGTTTCAAACACATTCCAAATTAAATATGACGTTGACAATGTCTCCTTTGCAACAAAATATTGCTTTCAAATAGGTTCATAAGTGTCGAAGTTCTAAGGTAACAAACATAAAAGAATATACAAACGAATTGAGAACCTCTTCCTTTTTTGAAGCCGGTGAAAATGTAGTTACGTTTCCATATACCAGATTATTATTTACATATTATATCAATTTGTAAGTTGTGCTAAGCAGTTGCGGGTTCAGAATCGTTATAAAAAGGGGGGATTGAGCGCCGCGCGGGTAGGTTCTGCATGATAAAAATTAATAAGTAACCCAATATTTTATTTTATTTTAAGCAAAATATGGTAGTGTGAACCTGTCTAAAAATATAGTTCTAATGATTTTCGGGGCTGAGGGGCTCAACTTCCTCTCCACCTGAATCTGCCATGCTGAACGTACACAATAGGCAACTTAATTTCTATACAAGTTATTTAAAGTAGTAGAAACTAGGTATGGTAAAACTTAAAGAGCCTCAATCCTAAAAGCAAATATTTTGCACTAAGTAAAATTATTATAAAGCAATTTACTATGTAAAAGTTTGCGCGATTGAGTCTCGCGGCGATATTGAAGGTGGCCGCAGTTTGTCCGGCGTCGTGACGGGGAGAAACTTTCAAAGTAAAGTTTTACTTGAGAACTTAGAGAACTGGGAGCGTTTCGTTACCCTAGCATTAATGTGAGTTTTATTTCACCTAATTAAAAATTGTTCCGTCTGAGAAATATAATTTTTGACTTATAGAAGTATTTTTAATTCATAATCTATTTCAATTTCTATAAACACACTTCGATTTTTATGTTAACTATCTAGCCATCTTGGTTTTAGACCTTAGATTGTATAATCATTAAGTTTCTTGGTCTCATACATTTGACAAAAATCTTCCTTCGTCGATATACATATAAAAAAAATCAACACAATATAGGAACTGTAGTAAGACTCACTTTAAGAAAATTTCCACCTAGTTATTTAGAAGAATTGACGCTACAAAGACACACAATTTTTAGTTCATTTAAACAGCACGGTCGACCGGTCGTCGCTTAACGGGCCAATGAACTAAATACGTAAGTTAGTTCTGCTCTGTTATACTTCTCTGTTAATATTTGCAACACTTTAACCCCATTTGACAATCGAGAAATTGTAATATTTAGAGATGATTCTTGATATTTTTACTTACGTGAGGTTAAGTTTATTTGTAAATTGTGTATGTGGGTAGGTTATAAGTTTGGCTACAGAAGTACGAAGTATGTTCGTTGCCTACTTTACATTTTCGCATTCAGTCGCTTACAGGAACTCTAGCTCTAACTCTCACTGCAAATCTTTTTTATCCATTTCACTTTTCCCCACATGCCCATGAAAAATAAAGTTTTATATTTGTATATTTGAATGCTAAATGTGACTCCTTGTGTGAAATGAAGCGGAAAGCCGGAAAATATTTCTCAAACAATTGATGGAATATATTTTTTAACGAACATTGAAAAATAAAATGAAATAAACGCCCAACTATTCTAAATAACATAAAAATACTAGACCCTGCTGAGAATCGTAACCCATGTAATTTATGGAGTATTTTTTTTTCAATGATTACATATTAAAATTCAAAAATATTCAAAAATCCAATGTTGTCTCTTAAGTTATATTTAGCAATCGGAACTATTGGTCACAACACACAAGATTTTTACATTTACAATTCAGTGTGTTTAATTCATTGAATTTGATCTAAAAAGAGCAAAAATATTAAATAAATTAGTACGTGTTCACAAAATAAATAATTCTTTTATATTTTTTGGAAACTGTGTTCCTATTTGAGCAGGGAGGGAGAAATAAAGTTGTGAATTTCCCAGAGGGCCCCTTGACAGTACACAATCGGACGCAGCCGCCCGAATGAAAAGTTAACGTTCGCTTCCATTCCGCATATAGCTTCCTACATAGTAGTTTCTATGAGTGAGTGATCGTTGACTCTTTTTAATTAATTTTATGACTTGTTTTAAGTCGCGTTTGCAAAACATACTTTCGAATTACTAATACTCGAATTGTTCTTGTGCCCTTTGTATTGGTTCAAACCGTATCGCATTGTCTTCGTTTGCCACCCCAGGTTAGATCTTTCTTTGACAACATACATCTGTCAAGTTTTAGAAGTTCACTGCAGTAAATAGGCCTCCCCATGCGTTGGTTTAGCCAACAAAAAGCGATGACATATCGGGGTACGCTTGGGACGAAATGTTAGGTGCTTTATACATAATATGCATAGTAAATAAATTCAAGGAAACAAAAACATACTAGGGCAACATATGTTTAATTGATGTATAGGATGAGTTCGTCGTAATCGACGTATCCACCTAAGGCAAACAACTCAGCTCCGCTAAGTAAGCTTCAAGAGTCATACGAGTGGATTTGGTAAATTTAGATATTTTAGGGAATTATACAATATGCATGATCCGTATAAACCGCAAGAACTCCTCAACAATTAATCCTAATTAAGGCTTTTTAAGTGTCACTTGAGTCTAATATAATATATGACCATAAATCTAATTTATTTATTTGTTTCGCATTTTCTAATACATGTGTTTCGAAACGCTGTTATTAAAATACAAGGGTTAAATTAAACAAAAGTATTGGTTATGTAAGCAGCAGAAGTGTTTTAAATTTTGTAAAATATACATATATAATGTAAATGTATAATGCTACAAATCACTTGAATTGATACTTTTGTTGGTCACCGTCCTTAGTCAAACATCGCCAACTGAAAAGATTTAAGCAAAACGCACTCTGCAGTAGACACTCGCTTTCTGAAAGTTAGTGACTTTAAGGGAGTCCGTAAAGAAACCACCACTACCTAATTGTCACCTAGTCTTAGGTGCCTCTTAAAAGTTTCGGGCTCGATATTTGGCCTGAACTTTTCTTTGCCTTTTGGCCTATACGTATTTAATGCGAAATGATAATTGTTTTTGAGAAATCCGATATTTTTGTAAAAGTTGAATAAATTAATTAAATTTTATTTATATCGTCACTTGCATTGTGAGAGAAGGATTTTTTTTAACAAAGTATGTAACAGACTTTTTAAAATATTAATATTAATTAGAAAAAAAAAAAAACTATTTCGAATGTCCTGATAACTAATTGTTGAATTTGTCCTTCTTTTCCTTCTATTGAATTTTTAAATAACTAAAATTAGAATTTATCAATCGAACAATCTGACACTTGGATAAGTTACTTTTAGATAGGTAACTTGGTGAAATTTAATTTAGGTAAGGGACTGGTTTATGGACTCTCTTAGCTTAGGGAACTCCTAGTAAGGGGGAGATTAGGGATGCAGTGGTGAAAACGGGCATTAGTGCCTTAAACATAAAATAGCATTTTTTTTCCTTTCGCCTGGGTAAGAGATTAGACGAAATTAGTTTATAAAAGTATTTCTGCGGCAATCTTTTTTTAAAATGATATAAAAATGAAGTCATAAACGTAACAAACAGGTAACAAACCTGACGAAGTGAGAGATGCTTTGAAAATATTTCTTGAAGAAAAGTTTTCCTATTTTTTTTTTCTAAGACATAAACTCCACGTTAGAATTTCATTGAAAAGTCAAGAAAATAGGGCGAACATACAAAGGAGATGTTCTTTCATTTATATCGAGCGTGAGTCCGGTCTTAGGTCACTGGAGTTTTCGGCCACTGCAACATATTGCTTTCTTTGATAAAAAATTTCGCATTTCTTCATTCATTCATTCATTCATTTCTTCATTGTATATAGATATACGTTCTTCTTCGTTTACATACATAAAAAAACGAATTGAGAAAAAGGGGAGGTTCTTTTTTTTAAATCCTTTAAAAACAAATCCTTGAGAATTTTTAATAATAGTAAGAATTGTTATGTTAACGTTCTTTTGCACGAAAAGATTAAAACTGTCAGAAACAAAACAAGTTTGAAATAGCTCGCTTCGAACCACAGTAAAACGTTGCACTGAGAGAGTCGAACGTCTTCTGACGACACGAACAAAGACAGTGAAACTCTCAAATATTTTCGCCTTCAGCTTTTTCGATTTACTTCTTGAGTATTCGCTTCATCACTTGTGAAACTTGAAACGCTCTAAATCCTAAAGCCTTTCGTGTAATATTTAGCCTAGAAGACATTAAACAAAAGATTTTCTTGAGATTCATGAATCGGTCGTATTATACTATTCCAATAGGAAATTGCTGAAACTAATCGACTGTAGTTTTAAAACACGTGCACAGAATCAGAAAAGCTAAATTTCTTTAAATATAGGAAACTCTGCAGTTTTAAACGCATATAAATAAAACCAAGTGAAATATTTTTTATGTCAATTTATTACATGTTTTAAAAATAACAAAAAGGTGATTAATGATAGATATATTCAAAGTGCCCACCGTTAGATTGTGCTCCAAAATTAATTCTCTTTTAAAAACTGTGTCCAACATATCGTTCGTAATGCCACGAACCACTTCCTGGATGGCCGCGATCAGTTCTACTGTTCAGGGGTTTTTAGCGTTACAATGATCTTTAATGTAACCCCACCAGAAAAATTACAAGGGTTCAGCTTCGGTGAGTACGGAAGCCATACTAGTCCGCCTTGAGCAAATTTAGGGCACCTCAGATCGATTACTCGAGTCCCATATACGCGATGAATAGCTTCAAACACCTCATGAGTGCAGAGCGGCGTCGCTCCATCTTGCATAAAGTAAAAATTTAAATTTTAACCAGTCCCCTCTTTTTTGCATAAGGGAAGAATTTCGTTTCCAAAAGCTATTTGTAACTCTCTCCTGTTACCGTAGATTCCAAGAATTGCAAATAAATTCCTTTTACTGAAATTACTACTCATGCCGTTACTTTCTGTGGATGAAGGGACTTCGCTAGCGATATGTTGGGATTTTCCGTTCCTGATAACTGGTAATTTTGCTTGTTTACATTCAGCCAAAAATGTGTTTCATCGGAATAAATAATCATTTTCTCATTAAGTTCTTCGGCTTCAAACATTCCCATAATAGTGTTACAAAATTCGTTGCGTTTCGTCATGGCATGTTCAGTTAACAATTGATGAGTGCTTATTTTATACGGATGAAACGTTAAAAAATATTTCAAAATGTTGTGCAATGACGATTCGGTTATTTTTAATGCTTGAGCAGCTTTCCGACTCTTATCATTTGGATTTTGTATGAAATAATTCTTAACTATGTTGATCTTCTCAGGTGTAGTCACCGTAATAGATGATGAACCTGGCAACTCGTGTCTGCGGTCCTGGAGTGTACCATACTCCACGAAGTTGTCAATTATCCTATAAAACTTAACGTAAAATTACTTCAGTGCAGTTTTTTTTTTAATTGAAACACAAGTTGTGTGATATGAATAAATATTAAATTCTTACCTTTTCAGAGTGTTTTCGCTGGCACCTCTATGAGTTCCAAACTTAGTACGAAACCCTCTATACGCCTTACTATAAATTTTTCCCCTCGGGAAGAAGCACTCAATAAGATATACTTTTTCTTCCGTGGTGAGCTCGTTCATTTTGACGCGCGCGTACTTGCTTCAACCACGGCTAGAATAAAATTGCGGGGCCTCAGGTATGCGCCTTAGAAAAAAGGACCACTATTGAATTCATGCAGGGAAAAGACACTGATTTAGTTTTAGCAACTTCCTATTGGACATCCTGTATAATCATTTATCTTTTATGGTAATTTGCAGCTACGTTTCGGTAAGAAAGTAGTAGTAGAAGACGTCAATTTGTCAATGTTTTATCAAAGCGTACTTACATAATTTTAATATAATTTACTATATTCGAGGATATTTAAATTCAAATAATGTTAAAATAACAGTTACACTGAGTTTAAATGTTTGTTATTTAGCTATAGTATAAGGGGAGACAGAACGAAGAGATCAGAAAGAGTTAGGATTTACATAACATATCGATTATTCGCGGTGGCATGGCACCCATAAAGGTAGTTGAATAACATACAACATTGTACAATGACATAAAACATTGTAAAATAACAATAAAAAAGTAATTTATGCAGTTGCGGATATTAAGTGCCTGGATATAATAAATCACAAAACGCCTTAATGAGGCGAGGCGTTACACATAAATCTTGCCCTGCAACTGTACTACTAAATACTGGCAAGATACAAACATTATTTTACAATTATCTTCATTTCTTCCTCTTTTTTTCTTTGTACTCTAGTACAAATCTCTATTTAGTATAGTATCTCTATTTTTACATTAACATAATTTCTGTAAATAGTATTTACTTGCTCCTAAATATATGTGTGTGTGTGTGTGTGTGTGTGTGTGTGTGTGTGTGTGTGTGTGTGTGTGTGTGTGTGTGTGTGTGTGTG
>DWLR01006401.1:0-10092 GCA_018246295.1 Papilio alexanor hazarajatica
CAGGGATTGTTCCAAACAGTTCTTCGAAACACTCCCCATAGTATAGACGGTAAAAAATGCAGAGACGCGACGTCTCTCCGCAATGCCAGAGGATCAAGCCGATAAGTAAGAGCTCGGTCGTTGACCATTCGAGTTGCTCTTCGTTGTATGCGGTTTTTTAATTTAAACGGACATTTTAATTGCTCATAACGTGCATACCGTAACTTATTGAAAAAAAAAGGTTATACAAAAGTTATAAAGATATATGTAGATATCAACTTACAACCAGTTTTAGATTTTCACATGGATAAATACTGTCGATTTTCGTAATAACGTAAATGTATAAAAAGTTGAAATTATCCATCAGTTGCTTAGGTAGATATTTTCTCCCCAAATCAATTATTAAATTGAATACACATTCATGGTCACATTTTAAATAAACATCTAGCAACACTATGTATGCGCATCCTCTCTGAGAGCTCGCGAAAGGGCGGTCGCGCCTAAATTATTCACCGAGCAACACTGAGCACCTGCGCGCATCTCGCTCTCGTCTGCGGCCCGCGGATAAGTCTGTCGCACTCGCGCAGTGTATGGCGTTCATTGCGCTTTCGTCCGCCTTATATAGTCGTCTCCGTCCCGCTTGTGAAGCACGTACAGCGCTGTTTCCCTCGCTCTCATTAGGTTAGTCTGGCGACGTGTTTGCCTGACGCTTGCCAGTCGCGCTCGGCTTTGTATGAAGATCTGCAGAGTAGCTAGCGAATTCAGAGAATTCGTCAAACTAAAAATAAAAAAAATCCCAAATGTTATTAAAATTGGATAAGCGGGCGAATAGAAGAACTTTAATTAAAAATCTCTGATCATAATACTAACAGGATAGAAAACAGGTATGTATAAAATATCTATAAATGCGTTGAATGCTATAAAGGGCACTCGTGTGTCAACACAATGACATCCCTTGTCTGACATATGGCATGAACAGCGGTGTAATAGTCACACAGTAACTAAGTCCAGTAAGCTGAGATTTTCTTGTTGTATTACCGAGGTCGCTGAACAACAGCCGTGAAATATAAAAATAACAGTCTCAGAGAGATGAATATCAATCCGACCGGTGGCAACCTAAAGCCGATCTTTTCACCCTACACACTTATGCACGCTTCTTTGACGCCAAAGTAATTGTGATGCTATACCCTTTGAATCTGTTTTTATAGAAAACTTCATATCAATCAAAGAGGCCGGCGGGTGCTGCGGCGCTCATGCGAGCTCGAGGACCGGGGCGGCGGGCTGCGGGGCGCGGGCCGGGGCTCTCGTCGCGGCCTCAAAGTCGAGGACCCTCCATTGATTTCTGTTTGCTTCAATAAAACAAACGAAACTCACTTTAATTATAATATAAAAAAAATCTATCATTTGTACGGTCGGAATTTTATTTACTATGACTAAATAAAATTGTGGGTATACATTTATTGTGTCATGTATAATAAAGCAGACGTTGAGCACCGTATACTTTGTGTGTTGATGCGATAACTTTGATCTCTCAAAGTAGTGCTGTTTTAATTTTATTTATATATATACAGGACTAAAAACGAGCATGCGATGATAGAGGTACAAATGCACCTTTGCAGACTGTTATGGTATGTCTAATCAAATTAGGAATCTCCCTACTATGAAGTAGCATGAGCTTAACTATATAAGACAAATAAATATTCTGTCATAACTTGTTTCGTATAATTTAAAGCAACCATTCTACATTGGTAAGATGAAGTAGGGGAGATGGAGGTTGGTTTTAACAGGAGTAAATAGTTACAGTGGCAAAAGCGGCGAAGCAGAGAAAGCTATAGTGGCGTTGTAGAGATAAATAACGCCGCTATTACACTGCTCCCACGGCGCAAGAGCCTGTGGAGCTGGAATGTTTGTACACGTGGGTGTCGCAAAAAAACAACAGTTTGTAATATTTTGTAATTTTTTGTAACATTGGTCTACAATCTGTTTTCCAAATAAACAGAGAGGTCTGGTGTCATTTTCACGCCCCAATATTTCCTTTTTGAGATAAAAATACATTTGTAAAATTATATGTATTTGCGTCTTTACTATTTAACCTCAAAAGAGAAATTTTGGCGTTGGGGCTAAAAGTGACATTGGCTCGGGGTAGGTTGTGACGCTACCACTATCTAACCCCCTGCTTTTCCTTTTCAACTGATATAATTTGTACTATACAAGTTATTGTTCTTTCCTAGGATGAGGACATACAAAAGAAAAAATAGAACGTGGTAAAATATCTAAGGATAAATATCCTTAGATAGTTCGTAAATACAAACAAGCAGCGACTATTTTGGAGAAGAATAAAACTAAAAAATTTCGTGGCATCGCAAAAGATTTTACATTGTCATATTATAAGATTTTGGATTGTGTCATATTGTCATTATTCAATAAAATTTATGTTGAGAACTTATTTCCCAAATTGGGTGAGGTAGATGAGACAGGTGTTACAACTATTAAATATAGATTTAGTATTACTGTGCTTCCCCCAACACCGTTCACATAAGCTCCAGCTATTGGATGTGAGAGTTTGTGTACCATTCCAAACTAACTGTGCCAGTCAACATGTTTTGTTGATTGGTTCTAAGTTTTTGTTCAATAAATAAGGGTTTTTTTTTTCTTGTAGGTGAGAAATAATCTACATTTTATTTTTCTAATTATGAAACTAAACATTAAAGATTTTCATTTTGTTGAAAGTTTGTTTAATTCGAAGTTTTGTTTTAATGAAGCGAGATACTGATTTTTAGATATATTAATATGTTAATTAAATAAAGAAACGCAACTGTCTGTGATGACTTTTCCTGATGAAAAATTATTTTATAACGTTTGTAACATTTTGCCCCATGTAGTGTAACAATCAGCCCCAGGTGCGGGGTTAATAGTGACAGGCCTCCTTTCTCAAATTTTTTCGTTTATGTCTAACAATCATTGGATACATAAGAACTATTTTAAATTTAAAAATAAATATAAACTATTATATAATAATAATTAGAAATAAGATAATATTTTTTCAGGATTTAGTTAGATTTTTTGTTACTCAATCAAACAAATCTATACCCAGGTAAAACAATCAAAAATAAAAAAATATGACAGAGTAAAATAAATGTCACAACCATTCCCGGTCTCCCCTAATATGGACATTTGTTTATGTTTAAATTATTTATTAGAATTAAAAGAAAATCATTCAAGCTTCTGGTAGGAAAATCTAGTACTTGGTCTGATAAAACGGAAATTGGATCAGAAAAGCTACAAATTAAAAACGATGACGTGTTCTATCTATATCTACACATACTTAGAAGGGGTATAGCTACAAAACGTCAAACTATAAACAGGGGTCGTTAGCGCAGCGAGCTGCAGGCTGCGAGGCGTGGCAGGCCCAGCCTGCATGCTGGCCCGTGTGAAGTGTCGCACCTCACTAATTAGCGATCGCGGCAAGTGTCACCGGAACCCGCGAGCATTTAGAGCAGCCACCCCCGCAGCCCCCGGTCCATCTGCAATGCAAATGCGTGTGCGGCAACCGAAACAGTCAGTTTCCTTTTGATAACGGGCCCGCTGCCGACTTGCGGGCGGTGCTTCGCATAAATTTGCAAGACGCGGGGCGGCGGGTAGTGCTGCGGGGTGCGCGGGGTATGGTGCTTGAGGACGCCGAAGGTGTTTTTTTGTGTTAAACTCTCTTTTGATGTCGACGTTTGTTGTTTTAGCGTATTTTAAAGGATGCTCGTGTTTAATTATGTAAACGAGATTTAGAATAGAGACTTAGGGAGTACCTATTTACCTGAGTCGTTGTACAACTATGATTTTTTCAGAGTATTGCTCGTTATAGACTGTAAGTATAGTAGTCATAGACTTGATAACTAGTACTATAAGCGTTATAAGTATAGGCTCCGTTCATAGTCTGCGACCGCAACAGTGGTAACGATGGCAACACCAGTCTGTCCCACGACTGGGCACTACGACACAAAGTACTACGGACTTTATAAAATATATACCTGAAGTATCTTATTAGGAAAGTACATCTAAGAATGCCTTAAAAATAATGAACCATTGTTTGTTTTTATTTAAAGTGACATTTTATTTATTTGACTATTTATATACTGTCCAGTATCTATAATGCAACCTACAAATAGCTAAGTATTGTATTTATAAATAGAGTCAAAAATTAATCAAGGCATTATCAAGATAAAACGTGTCAAAAGACATTCAGACGCACTCGCCTTTGCCAAGGAGACGAGGAGTCAATTCAATTAAATAAATCCTTTAATAAGCAAATAAGCAGAAGCGAGAGCCGACAGAGAGCGGAAGATCAAAGCGGCATCTCAGCGCGCAGCCGGGGGGATAGCGAGGCTGCTTTAAACACGTCGCTTTGGGTACGCGTCATAAATATCCACAAAAGGATGTATTCTTTAGTGCGTGTTAGCTATAAAAACCAATGTAACGATGTTACATACCTCCAGATACCTAATCCAGGACCCAATACCCAATCGAATGTCGAATATGTATGAAACAATCCATCTGGAGATTAACACATGGACACACGACTAATAAAAACAGATTTTGATAGATTTAATTAAATAATCACATTTTATCGTAATCGTAAATTAAAAGTTCAGCGGCTTCCATACTAAACAGTAGCAGACCCAGCAATTGCTAAAAACAGAGTCGTGGGTCGATGGGGACAAATGCCAAGGAGTTAGGTACTTTAATCCGATTTAAGGGTAAGAGCGGTTATTTAAAATAAACTGGTCCGCTTGCATGTTTGCATCTGTCTTCTATTTTAATATTGTTTTTCTATTTCCACATGGCGTGAACTAAAAAACTATATCTCAGTGGCTACGCTTTGAACCTTTTTCTTGTATTAATTTCAAAAGATCTTCGCCTTGTTAGCACTAAGTAACACCTGTCTAAGTTGAACGGTAGCGATAACATTGAATTTGTCGAGTAACAGAGAGGACTCGAGAGATGAGGGGCTTTGACAAGGTGGTTCTTAGCGACATCTGATGACTGTACCGTGATCGGGAGTGGTCATTACCGTGCCTGCGATGTTTATGATCGATCCAAAATATAGTTTTGCTTAATTGCAATTATAATTGTAAAAATCAATATTGTTAGAACTCAGGTCTAGTACTTAGAACTATTTTATACAATATTGGCCTTATGTAATGATCACAACTGCTCATTGATCAATATAACAAAATATTTTTTTTTAGAAAATACGACGTTGAATCTAAGCGTAACACTTATATTGGAACTTTCTATCCAGCCTTTGTTACTGCCATTGTATTCCACACCTAAAAACAGACATGATGCTGTTTTAAATAAAACTCAGGAAGAACATTTATATTCAACGTCATAAAAACGTAAGTCACCTTCGCTAATGTACGCGAGTGTTATTCCTATAAAGTGTAAACTCAATATATCGTGCTGACATAATGTCATATGTTGATACTTAAATAAAAAATGTCAAGGTATAATAATGGAATTTTGAATGGGCTTGTATTGGTTTAACGTAGCGCCATCTGTTGAAATAAAAGTAAAACAAATGCTATATTTATGGAACGAAACAGCGCTGCTGTATTCGCTTTCTTTTAAAGAAAAATAGAAATCATTATCAACAGATGGCTCTTTTTATGACCAAGACATTAATTGAAAATGATGAGATTTATATATATTTATGGAAGCGGAACATTATTAAGCTACTAATAACTGGGTATTTGAAAAAGTTGTTGGAAAAATATCTTTAATAATAAACAGAAGTGACATGTTACTAATCACCAGTATTAAACGCCTTCACTCACGTTTAATTACTTCGACATATAGACACCGATACATTGTTTAATTTTAACGGTGTCTCAGGAAAGTTTAAATAATTTTATTTATCATCAGCCACATATCATCGTCAGCTTCGCGAGCATCGTCCCAAACGTTGCCTTGACCTGTCGCCATTTAATAACCTTAAGACCCTGTCAAACATCCGTTCTATGGCCAATGTGTCCCGGTTTATAGCAACTCAAGTTTAGCAATATAAAATACTGTCATTACTACACAAAATGTCGTCCACCTCGTTTTACTCGAGATATTTGAGTGTTTCTTGAATTTTATTTTCCAGGTACCTACACCTTAACGTTGTTTAAACTCTATAAAGAACATAGCAAGTATACTAAATTAAACATTTACACAGATAAGTGCCATTATTAGACTAATAACAGTGGTACAGTCCGCAACATCTGTTGAACGAATGGCCCGCAACCGATAAAATTACTTCATAGAAGTTGACTTCTGAACGCGAAAAAGTATTCTGCGTTTCGTCTGAGGGGTGAGGTACCGGAGCCCTAATTTTAGTCGTTCCCCCTTCCCACACCTCAGCCTGTGATCGTCCACTGCAGGACATAGGCCTCCCCCATTGCTCGCAACATTTTGGTGAAACGTGCCATAATCGCCACGCTCGGCAGGCAGGTTGGCGATCGCAGTATGTTTCACCGTAGTAAGAAAAGGACGCTGCTGCCCGTCCTCCGGTGGTCTTTACATCCAGACACAAGACAAACTGACACGTTCATGCACACAAATATTTGTACTGTGTGGGAATCGAACCCATAACCTGCGGCGTAAAAGGCAAGCATCTTACCACTACGTGAACCGGTCGTCTTCCCCTTCCCACCCTTATCTAATAAGGGTAGGGAGGGAAAGGATTGGATTTGGATTTGACGGAGAAGGGGGTGAATAAGAGTAGAAAATGTCTATTTTTTGTCTATTCCTCTGTTTACTAAAAGAAGCGCTTGCCACCTTCTTTTATAAAAAAAACATTATCATCAACGGTACAACAGTTTGAATAAAACAAGATACGTAGTTTTTTTGTAATTTATTTATTTTTTCACCATTTATCGTAAAACTTTCCTACGGTACACCGCGCGTCGCAGTTGCGCACCAATATTCCGCCTTGTGTATGTCGAGCGCGTCCTCTCTCTTTCTCATCCCTTCGCCCCACCGCTTGTCCCGCTCGGCACCTCACGTCACGTTACGTCCTTCCAGGCCCAGTGCGTCGAGCGGGACATTTCGGTGTTGCAATTATAATAAGTCGAAACTTAAAATAAAAGTTCACAAACATCTTCAACTGCCAAGACAAGAGTTATTACAGTTTTAGTATCAATCGATTTTCCAAAAATAAATAAGCATACAAAATGTTACATTTTAGAAATACAATAGAAATAATATATATCCGACGTAAGTACACACAAGCACCATCTAACCGCAGTTTGACTGCTCCTTTGCTGTGTGACAGGCGGGCGGCGCGACGAGGCGGGGCGGGCGTCTAGCAAATCCCGCCCCCGCTGCCGCCGCGCTGCCTCCCCTGCCCACACAAGTCCAACCAATGTAACATAAATAGCGACGCGCACAGCTCCCCCCGGGGTCGCTAAATTTGATAGTCAACAAACCGAAATAGTCTAAGCCAGCCGGACTCCGGGGACAGAGGCGGCCGCGGCCGGCGTGGCCTGCGTCGCTTACTACTCGATAACACGTCAATATAATTCAATCAGGAGATCTGTCAATATTCGAAATATTTTTATATCAGCTAGTGAAAAACAATAGAAAACAACAAATATATAAAATACTATAATAATAAACCCATAGGAAGTTACATCACACATTACAATCTTTGGATACAAAACGTCACCGGCGCGCTCGCCACACGGCGCACGGCCCGCTCGCTCGGGCGGCGGGCGCGGGCCGGGCGGCGCCCCGCGCGACGCGTACCGAAACAGTCTCTTCACCAACGTGTTACACACGACTCCGCCAATTTTCAAAACAAATCCAAAAACTCTTTAACCTCATCTCATGAGCCGCGTCAGTCCCACAGTTCCGTTCTTTACGATATCAAAATTTACCAAACTACCTGCGCATATTGGGTGCCTCCGATGTGTTATTTAAATATGTTACATGTTTCATTGAAGAAGCGTGTCACTCCACAGACGTGATGTATAGATAAAATATTTTGTAAACGCAGTAACTTAGGTCCGAGTGCTTCTCTTCATACACAACACCCAATATGCCATCACCATTATACCTAACACCACAATCCATATTGCAATCTATTTTTTTTACTTAGCTCTTTGCGAACATAGTTCACGCCTAATAACCGCGCAGCCGCCATTTCGCGTCGCACTCGCCGCGCGGCCGTCGAACGCGCGAAATGGCGGCCGCGACAAATGCAAACCTATCTAGACAACGCCCTGTCGCTCGGTACACTACAGAACACAGTTTGTATCCGCCATCTCCATCCTAGGGA
The DNA here is from genome assembly GCA_018246295.1 of Papilio alexanor hazarajatica. NCBI lineage: Eukaryota > Metazoa > Arthropoda > Insecta > Lepidoptera > Papilionidae > Papilio > Papilio alexanor. Next base: position 8,294 of record DWLR01006401.1, read on the forward strand.
AAACATTTACATGGCGGTCGATCGTGTTCGAATATGCGTTGCCGTGGGCGCGCGGCGCGCGGTGCGCTTCGCCGCAGTGGGCGCGCTCACGGGACGCCATATTGAACACCACCGGCCTACCAGATACCGATACTATACATACAATATCAAATATTTAGGACACAAGATTTCGAAATCATTTAACCTACAAATCATTATCCTTTAATACATACATTACAATCGATTGGCAGTATTCGTTCACCTTCACCTCCATCCCTCGATATCTATCGCGTATCACTCGCGGCGCGGTGCGCCCGCGTGCCCGGCGCTTACCAATATGGTTAAAAATAATTCAATGCCGACAACGTACCAGACATTCGTCACTCGCTGCGGACAACACAAACCGCCAATACAAAGGCCGCACGCGCACGCTTTTTATGTCTACCGACTCGCATCACTTTGCTAGTGATCCCTTCAACCGTTTACCCTAATCTATAGTGGCGAGCCGCGCGTCTCGCGAAGCCCGCGCGGTATCGGTTGCGGTATCGACTTCGACGAGCGCGGCGACGCGGTGGGCTCCAACAGACCCTCGCTTTACGATAAACACGACCAGTTTTGCATTGGCTCACCGATAACCGCCTATAATCCTGTATTTTTAACACGACCGATAATTTTCCGTTCTATTACATCTTTTTAATAATACATATAATATAATTATTATTTATTCAATTTCAGGTACTGTGGTATTGCTTATATGTAACTAAAATGAATTTGTAGTTTTCGTTGCGGCGGTTAGTTCATCGTCGGGTCGAAGAGGTCCCTGGTTCGACTCGAGGTCTCGCAGTTCCTATTGCAGTGTGAGAAAGACCCGATGGCGGCGGGTACCCGATGGTACATGGTGGGTGGCGGTGGTGGTGGTGGATGGAGCACAGGCGCGAGCCCGGCGACGCTGCGACGCCGCAGCTCTACACCCGCACGACTTCAAACGTAACGCGCAGATAAATTATCTTTTTAGCAAAACATCAATCAATTTCTGAAATATAATTAAAACTAACATACTAATATAACTCTGACCATATTTTTTTTACTTTACTTTCTTCTTCGTTTCATATATCTATTTATAATGTGTAGGGAGCGGGCGCGGCGACACGCGCTCTTTTTAGAATATATCCCGGGTCAAGAAATCGGAACAGTTGGATGACTTCGATATACAATGTAACTAACAGTGGCTATCTCCGGCCACTATTTCCCACTTTGATATTATTTTAAGACCCCTCGTATGGATCGGCGACTGTTACCGGGCTAGGAGGCGCGATTCGCGGCGCCGCCTCCGCCGTCTACTAATCATTATAATAATTGACTATAATTGAATACATCGGGCTACGCGCCGCCGGCCGAGCGAGGCAGGCTCGCCGCGGGGATGGGCCGCTGTCGACGGCTCGCAGACGCGATGGACAGTTACAGACACGCTACTGTAAAATGCCATACTTTTAAATGCATTTCCGACGGCGACTCGATAGAAATTTGTAACAGATTTATCAGTATTATTTATAACTTAGCGCTTACAGCGATCATTATAGATAGATAGATTAGGAATATTTGAACACTTTAAACAAACAAAATATTCGAAGCATTTTATCGAACAGAAACAAATGTCCTTTTTAAGGCTTCGTTTTCAATAACATAATTATTATTATTGGTTTTATTAAAATCCAACAAGAAACTCCTAAACATAACCCTAAGATCGTCCCTAAAGGGTTGGACGAAGGGGGAGGCAGCGGGGCCGTGGAAAAATTAGAGGAAAAAAGTGGGGGGGGGGG
>DWLR01006402.1:0-10091 GCA_018246295.1 Papilio alexanor hazarajatica
TCAATGGGTATTCCAATCTGTGCGTAGTTGCAGATCTGCTGCTGATTAAATGCACCACCAATTTTGTTTTCCGCACATAACTTATGTAATATATCATTATCAAATAAGAAAGGTGTATAAAATTTAAATAAATTAATTTAAAAATATTTAAGACATGTTGATGTCAAACGTCAAAATATAAAAAAAATGTTACATAAAAATTACACATATTTTACTAATTAAATATATTAATTTACTTAAGTGTGTTCTTGTAGAGAGCAGTGTATTCTCTTCATACAAGACTTATGATTATATCAGTAGGTGTATATATTAAATTTAATTCACATTATATTATCTTTCACATAAGACTTGCGGGCTCGTTACTGATAAGAGAAATAATGCGGTTAAGTTAGGCATCAACAAGCCGCCACAAAGGCAAAGGAAAACCCGCATCCGTTCGGAAATTGTAAACTCGAGTTTAGTTGTGAAACTTGCGACACCGGTGCCGCGGCGTTATTTCCGAACGGATATATCCACAAGTCGTTCTGAAATCTACACCAATCAATTGCCAATGGATGAGTCACGCTTATTTATAAAACGCCAATAGTCGTTTGGTTAAAGATACGGACTGCAGATCATGTGTTCGTGGGTTCAAATCCGCCATTTTATTACTGTCGTGAACTACGAGTAAAATAAATTTTAACTACTCATTTCCACAATCTATGTGCAATTATTTTTTTTATTAAAAATGTTTTTATAATTAAAAAAAATAATTGCGTTTCACTGTTTTAAGACGATTTTTTGTATGACTATAACGGAATCTTTTGACCTAATGTTTAAGGATTTTAAGATGTTTATATAATAAGCTATTTTGCCAATTCTTACCCACATAGCTTATTTTACTGATTGCTAAAAAAAGAAAGAGTTTTATTTAAATGTTAACAATCGATAATGTCTATTGATTTTTTAGTTACATCGCAAGAAGGTCAGGTCAATCAAATAAAAATATAAGTGGGCCTGATAATTACTGCCCACGCGTGGCCAAAAGCGACCGTAAGTGAGTGCAGAACGATAATCATCATATTAAGTGATGTTTACCAAATATAAGGATAATTATATAAAGGTATTGAATATCTATTGAGTAAAATTTTTTTTGTTTTTTTGACAAATTCAAATAAAAAACATGAATTACGTCATTGCGGATTGGAAGAGCGTTCTCTCTATTTTCTAGCATCAAATGCTTAGTTTATTTACGCACAGTCAAATACTTATTTTGCGTATAAGTTTGACTATAATAATAATAATATATAGAAAGAAAAAAAAGTATCAAATTTGTTTATAACGCAGTGCGACACTTACATATGTGCACTAATGAAAGGTTAAGTGCGTCATATAAAAAGTACAGTTGCGTCGCATCGCCTGGGTCACGACCCGCATTGCTACGAGCCTGTGAGAATGACGGCCACGAGAACAGGGATATATCCCGTTTCCTGGAAACGGCACTGTCAGAAAACATACGCGTTGTCAACTTGTCTCACTCATAATAAATACAGTAGTGAACTTTGAAGGTTGATTTAAAATTAAAAATGAAAATCTCTCACTATCCGTGCGCAAGGAATTAAGGTAACATTCTAGACACAGATGGTGATAAGGAAACAATAAATAGGGACCTTAGGACTGGTCCTTAAGAAAGGACAGGTCTATCTATTTGATAGACATGTCCTTTTTCTTAACCATCTTTACATTTGATCACAACGAAGGTATACGTTGATATAAATTGTACACTCATATCGTTTTACCAACTCGCCTTAAGTATTTGCCTTTAGTATTAAATGATCCAACGTTTCAATACTTATTAAGGCATTGAAATGTTAGAACATTTCAATAAACTCTACTACAAACCTTGGAGAGAAAAACGTTTGTTCAAATACTTGGATCAAATATCTTTAAAGAGCCTTTCACTAATGGTATATATTTTGTAGATAAGCACTCGTAAAAGATATTGGATCAAATCTTTGAGTGCTCTTTCATATCTTTCATCTTCATCTTAATGTAGTCTTCATTATTATAAAGTCAGTCTGCAATTAATGTTTACGGAAAAGATTTACAACTCCAATAAAATAATAATTACAGATCTTATAACCCAATTGAGTTTAGCCGGATATAGTAATAGCCTTTCATTAACACACGTCTTATTTTCTCTGTCCTTTTCATATTAATAAACTTGTCAGTTGTCAACTAAATCAAAACGTGAGGTTATAACATATAAATAATACTTAAGGAGCTGTCTGTGTTTTACAGTCATACAAGAAAAACAAGTGCCCAATGACCCAAGACACAGTATTGTTTTAAAGCACTCCCATGAAACACTGTGTATCGCATTTCGCGGACTTGCACACTACTCAGCAAATTAACAACCCTTCTAGAACATTATTTTTAATACTCTTATTATATAACCTAACGGTGCGGCTCTGCGATATTTAAAGACAGATGTAATTTAGAAAGTTAAAACTTTATTTCAAAATGATTATCAGTGTTAGGAAAGTCCTCTATAAAAATTTTTAAAAAAAAATTAGGATTAAAATACAAATGTAAAATTTAAGAGGATCTATTTATAACCATCTCTAACAATGAAACATAAGCGATGGAACTAATCGACCAACTGTAGAGGATATTCAAAACTTTTCAAAGAAACTATAATTACTAAACTAGACTAACCTGTTGCCAACTTTCAATGCCTAATATCTACATTGCCTTCTATAAATATGGGGGTGAATATAATAAATGAAATTAATAATTTATTTACCGATCAATCAATTGGCACTCTACAAAGTGTACCGTTGTCACGCGCAAACAGCAAATACGTACATTAATATATCACCCATATTTCACACATAACAAACTAACCGTAACCAAAGAGACTTGATACAATCTCTCTTATTGTGCTGTAATCCATTTTTATTTACAGTGTAATCCATATTTTTCGAGGGTATGTATGTATTCGTGTTTGTATGATGTGGGCTCGTATGTCTGTATGTCCATTCCATTGCAGTTTAAACAAGAAGAGAGTGTACTTCCTCCTTAAAGGCCGGCAACCCATCTGCAGTTCCTCTGGTGCTGCGGATGTCCATGGGCATCGGTTCACTTAATATTAGGCGACCCGCTGCTCGTTTGCCTACCTTATTCTATAAAAAAATACAGCTGGACCGATTTTCAATAATGAGCTACCATTCTATTTGTATTCATTCCCGGAGTTTTATCGGAGTACAGGAAGATGGACTTTTTTTTAAAATTAACTACTAATATACATTAGTTATTAGACGGACCGGTTGACGCGGTTGGTTAGATGCTCGCCTTTCACGCCGCAGATCGTGGGTTCGATTCCCACCCAGGACAATCATTTGTATGCATGAACATGTCTATTTGTCTTGAGTCTGGATGTAAAGACCACCGGAGGACGAGCAACAGCGTCCTTTTCTTAGTACGGTGGAACATACTGCGATCGCCAACCCGCCTGCCCAAGCGTGACGATTATGGCACATTCCCCCCCAATGATGCGATCAATGGGGGAGGCCTATGTTTTGTCCCAGTGAACGATCATAGGCTGAGATGGATGGATAAATTATCTATCAAGGGTATAAAAATGTCTATCACAAGAACTTTAAAGCGATGATAGAACCGTATTTGAAACCTATACAGTAAACTGAGAACTGTAAAATCTACCAACATAAGATCCAGCAGGCAATAAAACTCTCGTGTACTTTATAAAACATTACTTGTCCGTAATGACTTCTTCGCATGGAACGTTAAAGAGTGACTTGTAAATAGGCCGAGTTCACATTAAAACGACAACGCTTTTACGACTTTGCCACTGAATGCTACCAGGTGTCCATTATGTATATTCCGCTTTTGGATTTTACACTAAAACCTGTCACACTTAGAGGCAAACTTCCAGGTAGCTTATAATTTCTACCTCACAACTTCACTGACTTCAATCTTGTTTTTAATTGAAGTAATATTCCAAAATGTCTTTTCTTTCTGCTTCATTTTCTACCTATAAACATATATAAACATATCCTGTGGGAGATCGTACCGTAAAATAAAGTCCTCTCGCCGTGTCTGTCTGACTAAACGTGATAAACTCAAAAAATTAACGGATTTTCATACGTTTTCACAAGAGTTTAGACACACATTTTATTAAGGTTTTTGACTTTTGAATTTCACAACAACTAATTGTTAAAGAAGACAGATTAATAGGGCATTACGACAGAAAAAGAACTAGACTTTCATTATATATTCATATATGAAAAACCGGGGCTTATTGTTAGTATAGTGCTATAGAAATAGCTACGAATATAATATTCGAATAGGAAGTCCTATCCTTACCTTTGCATGGATCTTAATACTCGTATACGGTAAATAAATCCACTCGACAATGCGGTACAAGCGAGCGTGAGAAACTTCCTAGCTGTTGCAACATTAATGGTAGCGTCCTACAAAACATCGGCAAGTGTTGAAATCACACGTCATAATGCGCTCGATGTGCAAACGAAGGTTACGAACTGTACGAGATTTTTATTGGCCAACAGTGTAACGACTGCACTTCAAAGCAATTAAAATACTGACAAATGAAACAATTAATTATTCAGTTACGAAATTGTATTATTCTATCTGAATAGTTCTTAACTGTTAATTACCAGCGTTGGTTGAATTTTAATAGTAATAAATATGCCCTATGTCATTTAAGGATAATGCTTTCTAATTGTGTAACAATTATTTAAGATCAGTTCAATAGTTCCAGAGTTACTACAGACAAACAAAACTTCCTTTTTGTAATGTTAGTATAGGTTAGTATACAAATACTAAAGCGTTAATATTTTTCCTATTAGTAAACACAGTTACTGCGGTAGAGTCCGCAACAACATCTGATGCATGAATGGCCGCTAGACCGGTGAAATACCACGACCTCAGAGAAGACAGGCGTGAAGTACAAATATTCTGCGTTTCGTCTGCGTAGTGATGTGCCGAAGGCACCTCCTCTAATAAGAAAAGAGTGGGAAGAGAAAAAGGATTGGACGGGAAAGGGGATGGAAAGGAGAAGTAAATGTCCATTATTCTGTCTATCCCCTCCTCTGTCTATTAAATGTAAGCAACGCATCTGCAACTCTTTGCCACCTTTTTGTATAAAACTAACTACTAAAACTGTATCTTACTCTGTTACTGACTGTACTACGTTTACTTTTGAAGATGTATTAATATGATGGTATTCAACTTCCCCTCTTTCCTTTGAAGTCATAAAATGCAAATAATAGGAGTGTACCGCGACCTCTTGCATATTTATAAGGGTCACTGCGATCACCGCATCGTTAATTAAATACGCTGACCTTCACTGTATCATCCTATGAAGAGTAATGTGGCCATTATCGTTCAATTACTTAGGTAGGTGCAGACTAATCTATCGAGCAACTTCCGCCTCTTAATTCAGCAGTAACAACTCAAGACGGCTCTCACTACATCTGCGGCAGTCTACACAAACTTAACATTATAGCTTGTACACACTAGTGAAACGGTATCATCAAGGTAATAAAAAATTTAATTTTATCCTTCAGATATATATGACCTATTCGTATTCTTCAAGCACGCAAAGACAAGAGCTCGTATCTATTTTAAACGTTAACAGATCGTAAAGTAATAAGATACAGTTATCCACGGCTTTCAATCGACCTCATTTCGATATTTAATCATTGCATTAGAAAATCATTCAAAAATTCATAAGATCGAGCGTTTGGATGATTAATCGTTTGAGCGGCAATTATCTTAAGCGTCGTGTCTTGAGCTGTTGAAGTATTGATATCTATTTGTAGAGACAAATAAATTAAACATCTAGTTAACATGTGCATTTGGTGTCAGTTATGTGAAAGCAATTAAGAAAACTTAGCTATCATTTGATAAGTATAAATGACACAATTTAATCCGATTTCATCTAGCAATGTGATCAAAAGATGGTTAAGCACTAGTTTAGAATTAATCTATTAATGCTCTAGTAGTGCCCACGTCATATTTGGAGGGAATCATTGACACTAGCAACTGGTTATAATAATTTGGTTATAGAATAATATTTAAAATAATAAACAGTAATACACATTTTACGCTAAGTTTACTGAGGCACAAATTTGACAGATAGTGTGTCAGGTTGCGCGCGTGCCATCGGGAAACAAAATATTTGATTTCGAATAGTAACAGACATCGATATAATTTAAATGTGAAAGCCCCTGTTAGCTAGGCTAAAACTAAACATAAAAATTTGAATTTTCCCGCCATTAGCCCATTGGCCCGCGGTAACAGATAAACAAAAGATTCCACCGCAAAGGTTTCATTCGTTCATTCCGAGTTCCGCGCGCATTCGGACGATCAATCACTCAGTTTGAAACCACTTGGCGGTAATCTTCGGCGGGACCGTGTGAATGCGGACAAACACAGCTCACGGCGAACAGTCTATATTTTATACAAATCTAGTAAGTTTCCAGTGAGAAACTGTCGTTTTAAAAAGGATCACAGTAAAACCATTCCTTAAAATCCTATAGGATACACAAAACAACCCAGTGAAGTACAGAGCTTATTCATTAAATAAAATACAATAGTTCTTCGACCTGTGTATGATATGTTATCATGTTAAAGTTTAAGATAGTAATAAATACTATGTATCTATTTATTTATCATATCTATTTTTTAACTCTTGCATATGCAAAATACTTGGCTGTATGCCTGTTATACTGTCAAAGAAAACGCTTTGTCTAACTGCCTTAAGCATCGATCAAAGTGAAAAACATAAACAATAATCGACTATGCAAAATAGGTAAATCGTTTTCGTCGAGAAATATCATGATACCTCCCGTAAAGACGCAATGATCGATCAAAATGCAATTTGTGGATGTCAGAGACGCTTTCGAGTTTTGTTTGTGTTGCCAGTAGCGTTACCACGATGGAGACTTCGAATCGTGCACTCTCTAGGTCACTATTGTAGCCCCTACCATCGATATACGACTGGCAAAGCGAAGAAATACTAGCGAGCTGTGGCCAACGAGGAACTTAGTCACGTCCTTAGACGAATGACCGCGCAAACACTATAATATATCGGGAGACCATTTTGATTCCTAAATGAGTTTGTTCACACCGCCGCAGAGTTCATGGCCGGCCCCGTCTGACTGCTTAGGATGCTAATGTATGTATGTAGGATGTGGGCAGGTAGGTAGCTACGAATAAACAATAGTAGTTTGTGATAATTGCTTTTACACTGAAACGAAAATTGTATTTGTTATAAATATGCATAGCTTCGTAATAAACAGGTAAAATTTTAATTTATATTTTTTGTTTGGAAAGTAAGTGACCTTGGAAATGGCCTTCTGCCCAGTTGCTACGTCGCCTAGGAATCGATTTCAAGTGTTTTTTGCATATTACCAATAATTTATTTCGGATCGAAACTGCTTCCGATGTAAGGCAATAAGATCAACTGTAGTCAAAAATTATTTGTCGCTATTGTTATCGATAATAATATCGACTTTATCGATATTATATTGTATAATATACGTCACTATGGATTAAGTAAGCGTGTGATGCTCTGTTGTCGCCACGCACTGCATTCGTTCGGATACACTGTTTAAATAGGAGCATTTGAGCAGTGTATCCGAACGGCTCAGTCGCAGCACGGCTCTCACGATTTCTTAACGGCGGTAATGGTGCGCCAGCGAACCCAAAAGTATTTTCCCGCTCTCCCCATTGTCTTACAATTCCCACGCTGTATACGCTCAATGAGAAAACTACCGTTGATATAAAATTATTTTTTTTGCCGTCGACAGTAAATTGAAGCCGTCAATTAAGATGAGTTGAATATTCTTCAATAAATGTATGATGATACTTGTAGCGTCATTGATATTTTTAAATACAAATGACAGGTGTCTTTTGGATTACGAAATAAGTTTTTTTCCTTTTATTACGCAGAGACTAGACGAGCATTATGCCATTGAACTTATGGTCAACGATATACGGATGTACATAAATAATATTCTACTTACGATTTTTAAATTTAAATTAAATTAGAGAACCTTTCCCTACCATAAGTATACCCGCCATTATTCTGACTTAGAAAATTCTATCAGTAAAATAATGGTCCTTGTGATGAATGCCATTTAAATCTCAAAACTAAAATAAATAAATGTAAACAAAACGATAAACCAATAACTGTTTTAACAACAATTTACGTACATCCTTGAAATTAAAGAAAAACAAACGATCGGCTTGTACAAAAGATTCGAGATGAAAGCGCTAACTGTTCGGCAAAGTTTGGAAAAATTTGATCAAATATTATTAAAAATTGATACAGTATACTCAACTTTATTACGAAAACCTAAGGTATACTTCTGTTCGTCAAACCGCGCAATACAAGTTGGTTGTAAATTACAAATCGGGCGTGTATGGTCAACAACGAGGTAAGTCGAAGTAAACAGGCTATTGTAGTCGATTCGTACTGTTCAAACATTTACCGAGCCGATCTTACATGCGCAGGCTTTGCGGCCCGATTCCGAATGCCGCACATATCTCAAATTTTCTAAGTGTACATAAAGTGGCCGTGATGGCTCAGCGGATTGCAGTAGAACGATCACACTTCGATTCCTGATACCTGCTTAATAATAACTAATTTTCTCGAATCCATTTTTAAGACATGCGTTTCGAAACCGTATGAGTTAAATGGCTGATTTTCTTTTAGTGGTTATTGAATTATGATCTGCACAGATTTAGAGGTAAGTCTGGATTCAATGGAGTAGGAAAAGTAGTTCGTAGCGTTGTACTCAACCTTCAAAAGAAGCTGTGCAATAGCTAATACGATGCCATTTTCTCGAGTCCCCCAAGATTTTTTCAAATCTAATGTGCTTACGTTTAAAGTTATTGCCTATTATTGCTGAGATGTTTTATTCATTACTTTGATACAGTGATTCTAACTATAATCGAAAACAGGTTTTATGTAGATTCAAATATCTTGGGATTACCATAAACGAATGCTGTTTTAGAAGACCTTTCTGTGGTTTATTATTTTTAGTTATCGTCTTTCGAAACTTTTATAACAATAGCAAGAATTTATAGAATCACAAAGAATCCCCTTCACCCGGAAACTCTTCGTTACGGATAATGGATTTGTAATGACACATACCGTGGCTAGAAATGACGTATAAATAAAATTAGATTGTCACACGCGTTCCTTTCTTATTTTCAGATATTCCGTTCCTTATTTTTCGTTCGATGTTTTTGTGAATGACATGTCTTAAAAAGTTGATATTGTCATCATTACCATTTTTTTATATTTATATTTTAGAAGGGAAACGAGCAAGGGTCGCCCAATAATGAGCGATCGCCGACGCCCATGGACATTCGCAACACCAGAGGAACCGCAAATGCGTTGCCAGACATTAAGGAAAAGATACGCTTTCTTCTTGAAGGACCCTAAGTCGTATTGGTTTCGAAATACCGCTGAGAACAGATCATTCCACAACGCGGCTGTGCGAGGCAGGAGGAACGAGAACGTTTCGCGAGAACCATACGGTTGTGGAATGCCCACCATGTATACATATTGTAAATAGATTAATAAATATAAAAAATTATTCACACATACGATTTCCAAACAAGATTCAGTTAGATATGAGATACATTGTTTATGAACTACCTAAGATTTTGTCTACACTGTGGCCGATTCTTAGTACATAGTTACATAAAACGCAGTAACAGCGCTTATCTTCGGTCGCACTTTACAAGTCTCCACGCCATTATTGTTATCGAGAGGCATTGAAATCAAACGGTGTTGAATCAAGGCCGCGGGATAACGTTGCGTGGCAACTTGCTAAATTAGTCACGTCACGTTTCACCAACGTGTTCTAGACGAGACAAATAATTAATGTCATCATATGGTGTTTATATAGATAAACGATAACAGTGACGGTGTCTCATCGGAATAATATTAGCAAATAATTAAGTCCTCAAAAAGATGTATAACTCTGCTTCCAGGTCTTTCAAAAGAGTTATTGCCAAGGCAAAGTCGGAATACGTGGCCAGCATTGGAGAGA
>DWLR01006403.1:0-10091 GCA_018246295.1 Papilio alexanor hazarajatica
GATACCATTCAAGTATCGCTCTTCCGGTTAACAGTTTTTAGTAACAAATCCAACCCTTTATCCTACGTGTATAACAACGTTACGTGTATAACAAACGCGACACGGAACGCTATTTAACACATCGCGAAAATGTCAATTACTAGTTTTATGTTATTACATTGCAAACATAAGTTTATCGATAGAACAAACGTCGCTAAATTTTGAGAAAACTGTAAATTCAGTGTTATGTATCAGAAAAACAACAGTAACATTGCTTTTGTGATATTGATTATGGTATATTGCAAAAGCGTTTGTTTTATTAAGTTTTTTTTTGTTTAAACATTCTGTATTGTTTAAATATATATATATATATGCATCTAAATAACTAGAATTATATAATAAACGGATAAATTCATATTTCTATTGACTTTGTGTAACAATAGGTAATATTTGAATATCCGAAATATTCCAAAGCAACCGAAAGGAAACTTCGCATCTCACATTCGGCAGTAAACTATTCACGTGACTGATTTCAAGTAGCAAGCTTGGAAGGGTTTATGGAGCAAGTTTTCCCGCGCTCTGTACAAGTGTACGGATGCAAATACTACGCCAAGTTATACTTAAGTTATTAAGTTTTCACTCAATCGTACTTTATGCATGTGTGTAGGAACTAGTCGAGTAGTCCATATAGAAGTTGTGAGTTGGTTTGTAATTCTAAAACTATATAGCTTAACACTGTATATTTTAAAGCATTATATTCCAATTGAATTGGGATCTTAGGATATTAGGTCAGTCAGAGAGTTAAACTCTGTTTCACTGTATTGTAGTTTACTTTATATTACAATTTTACTTGAGCTATTTTACACAACTTTTAATTTCTTTCCGTTCTCGCTTCAGACTGTCCCAAGTCTTTCCGCCATCACGATTGCCTTGCTACATCCCCCACCATAATCGAATGGTAGGGAAATCATCATTCGCCGGATAGTGGTGTGACAAACGCAACGCACAACGTATTATAAAAATACGCTATTTATAATTAATAATGGGTACAAATAATAATTTGACTAATATAACAAAACAACTATTATGGTAACCAAGTTAATATGTGCATACATTAAGCGGAACCCTAACTCTAGGTATCCAGTTATTGTTAATTACGCGACCATTATTTTTTTATATGAGAAGGGGGCAAACGAGCTTCCTATGGTGTTGCGAAACGACATTCGCAACACCATAGGAACCGCAAATGCGTTGCCGGCCATTAAGGAAAAGATACGCTCTCTTCTTATTTAATCCTAATTAATGTGGTTGAAGGGCAGTTCATGCGCGGCCTCGCCTGAGTGTGTTTCGATGTTTCCTATTGAACAATAATTTAAAGAAATCAAAAAACCCGACTACCTCACTCGCTCTGGAACGAACATACAAACATACTTACCCGCGAAAAACATTACTCTCCCGTCAGTCGAGCAAAAACAGCGTTCGTTTCGATAACCGTTCGTTCGTTAATGTGATTTTTAAAATAGGGTCACTGACTTTATAGATTAAAAGTTAACAAACAAATAAATCTCTCTTTTCTCTTATTGATTGAGTCCAGAATAGGTAGGATTTTAGATTTTATACCCACGTACTAAAAATCAGTTTGGTAAACAGAAACTGAACGTAACGGATACAATGGCTCGCATCGTGGACCTGGAGCCCAATGGCACCTACCACGTGTTCGTGGTCGCAGCCAACGAGCGCGGCACATCCCTGCCGTCCAGCATGCTGCTGCTCAACATTACAGACAAAGGTACAACTTAATAATACACCTACAAGGCTCAGCCTCACAAATATTTATATATATATGTATGTGTGTGTGTCTGTGTGAGAGTGAGGGAGTGAGTGAATGAGTGACCTTGTGGTTGAGTGGCTTTGTGACCGGGTGGCCGGGTGGCCGAGTGGTCGAATGAGTGCTTGACTGAGTGACTGACTGAGTGACCGAGTGGCTGAGTGGCCGGGTGACCGGGTGGTCGAGTAGCCTGATGGCAGGATGGACGGGTGGCCATCAGGAGTGAATGAGTGAGTTAGTGAATGAGTGAGTTAGTGAATGAGTAAGTGAGTGAATGAGTGACTTAGTGAATGGGTGGCTGAGTGGCTGAGTGGCTTTGGGGCCGGGTGGCCGGCTGGCCGGATGGCCGGGTGGGCGAGTGGCTGAGTGAGTGAATGACTGAGTGAGTGAGTGACTGACTGACTGAGTGATTGAGTGACTGAGTGGTTGATTGTCTGAGTGGCTGGGTGACTGAGTGGCCGGGTGACCGGGTAGCTGGGTGGCCGTGTGACCGGGTGGTTGAGTCGCCTGATGACAGGTTGGTCGAGTGGCCGGGTGGCCGGTTGGCCGAGTGGCCGTATGGCCGGGTCGTCGGATGGCCGGATGGCCGGCTGACCGAGTGGCCGAGTGATGGAGTGACTGAGTGAATAAGCGATAGAGTGAGTGACTGAGTGATTGAGTGACTGAGAGACTTAGTGACTAACTTCACTCACATACTCACTCACTCACTAACTCACTCATTCACTTACTCACTCTCACTCTCACTCACACTCCCACTGTCACTTTCGCTCACTTTCTCTCATTCACTTTCGCACCCACACCCACACCCAGAAAGAACCAGAAAGAGAGACACATACACAAACAAGTTTTTCATTTGTTCACAAGAATTTTAATAAAAATGTTTAAAGGACTTTTTAATCTTCTTTAAACTATAAACTGTTTTTGTGATCAGATTCAGAGAAGGAGGTGTCGGGCATCCCGTCGCCGCCGCACTCGTTGGCTGTGTCCTCGCACTCCGCCACCTGGCTCACGCTCACCTGGCAGCCGCCACAGTTCTCCCTGCCCGACGAGAAGATTACGTACACGTAAGTGTTTAATAACACTTTCGCTTTCCTTCCTTTCGCTGCGGAGCGCCTAAAAATGAATTGCTCTCTCAGCATCCGGCGCGGTACTACATTGTGTGTACGGACGACACGGTACGCGAGACGAGACGCTCGTAAAACGATGTGTGGTGTGATTTAGCTGGTCTTTTCCTTGAGACGACTGGCCGACACGACAGCCAACTAATAATATTAATAAATTTATAAAGATTTAATAATTTTTAATAATCTTAAATAATGTAAACTATCTTTAATAATATTAACAGCGAAAGGAAGAATTATTATATTGCGTTAATTTATAAACTGTGTGAATACCCAAGGAGAGTTGGCGTCAGGCAGGCGGCCGGCCGTAAAAACTATAACCAACATGCTGTGCCGACCCTACGTAGGTGGGAAAATGACAGGTAGATGATGATGATCATGAACACAAACACAAGCCAAAAGGTTTAAAATAAGGTTATTGAATATCATGAAAAATAATATTTTGAAACTCGGAAAACTTATTACGACATTTCTATAGATACAGAATTAATTTAATACAAATCTGTTAAAACAATTATGTCGCGTGTTCTTTGATTTGGAATACTTTATTTCAATCATATTGTTGTTGATCAGGTTATTTTACAAGTCACCCAGTCAGATCGGGCTTGCTAACGTGACACGTATCGACACGACTGTACCGGGCCACACGCTGGAAAAGCTGGCGCCCAACACACAGTACGTGGTGTGGGTGACTGCACACGCGGCAGCCGGCGACTCCCTGCCCTCGGAGACCCTGCTCGCCTGGACTGACCCTGCCTACCCCGCTTTTGTCGAGGTCAGTTAATGATGTTAGATTATGTATTAATTAGGGGTGTACCAAATTGAAATCAGTAATTTCTTTCACTAATGTTTATATCATTGCGATAGTACAATATTAATAACTATTATTTTTGCAGCCACCGACCGTAAACCCAGTTAACTTGGTGGTAGAAGGATCGAGCATGACCATTCTCTGCATCGCTATGGGCACTCCCACGCCGACCATTTCATTGTACATATCTGGTAAGTGACACCAAGGATCCCCGTGACTGTTGCCAAAAATCGCATACAATAAGCAGGTACTAACGACTTGGCATTTTCGCAGTCAAGCAAGTGTGGCGGACTACGAAAAATGTCCCACCACCAAAACAACTTTATTTAGATATTTAGAATGTAGTAACAAATGCGAAATGCTTTCCATTTGATAGATCTAGATCCACGAATATGTACTACATTTGCGTGACTTTGTCCAACAATCTAAAAATCATTACTACTTTTTAAAACGAGTTTATACACATAATTGTATGTAAATTCATTACATAGTAGTTTTAAAATACACTAAAAACCTTATTAGTAAAATTAAAAGTAAATTATAATAATAGCAAAAAAAATAACAGCAAGACATGATCATCAACGCCAGTTATGTGGACGTCATAAATCAAAATAATACATCTTACGTATCCAAGTAATGTTTAAGGAAACTTGTTGAACAGGCCGCCTAGTCCGGCAGGAAGTGACGCGTCACATGGTGACCGTGATCCACAACGTCACTAGAGACATGGACCAGATCTCGTGCTACGCTGACAATGGATACGGGACCCCCATGCAGGCGTCACGCAAAATCAACATATCACGTGAGTACACCAGTAGTCAAACTAATTTTTTTCATCAAATTAAGGATAGATAATTCAACTTGGCGCGTGAAGCTTTGTGTAACACTTCTTCATGTACAATAGGCGTGACAAGAAATTAATCGGACAAAGCTTTTCCGTGTAAGGCAAAGTTACATATTGACAAGGGCAAGTACAACGGCACGCCAATATGAGTTGAACTATCCATACTTACGGACTATAATATTACATATGCAGACAGAATATGACGTTAATACACTTTCTTATACACCTTCTATAGTTTTATATTTTTGATTACTGGGCAGTGATCAACTGGACGGTCATTAATAAAATTAAGAACTTGTACAAATTTCGCTTTGTCATATTTCTTGTAGACGTACCAACTATCCAAGCATCAGGAATAACAATGGCGGCGGCCGGCGATTCAGTGATCCTAGAATGTCGCGTGGAAGCACTTCCCAAACCCACGATTGCCTTCTGGCGGGACCCCAACGGCAGGACGCCAGTTATAGACGGGCCTAACTACACTATACAATTGCTTGCTGACCCAGAAGTGAGTAAAACGATTTGTCTTTATCATATTTATATTTGTTATTTTGATATTTGTTTATTAAGTGCAACAAAATATAGAGCACAACTAGTTCCTTGAATGCTAAACAATGATAATTGATCTGTATTTTATATCATCCTACCATATCTTCCATATTTTATCGACATCCATTCACATATCCCTAAATGCTTTTCGGTTATGCAAACCTTATCTGGCTCAAGATTAAAGTGGCGCTTTTACCTTTCTGCTTTTTATTTATCCCCCGATCACTCAAGCCTTCAAATTTCTTGACTACGCAGAAGCAAATTTTAAGTCTCGTTTCATAGATTATCTGAATAAATACTGCTTACTCTTTCATAAGTCATTACAAAATTACAGTAACATTTATGGTAGGTGATGCGCAAACTTTCCCTGACCACTATCTGTAACTATATTTCTGTAACCTGTAAAGATTAAAAAAACTCGGCTTTATTTTTAATTTTTTAATTTGTGGCCTTCAAATAATTATTTACATATTTGAGTATTACAACTAAACTAGTTCTAAATTCAATTAACCAGAAGATATCGAAGATTGGAAAAGTCATATGTAAGTTTAATGTTCCGTAACGTTTCCTCGTCCGTCCTTTACCTAATTACTAGTGAGTTGTGGCGCCGCATTTAAACTCAGTTTAATTATTTATGGTAATCGAATTTCCTCCACCTCATTACTATTCATGAGCGGCTGTCAATACATTATTTTCTGAAGGAAATTCGCTGTCGATTGTCCACGCTTTTCAACGACCTCCTCAAATTAGAACGAAAAGTTTTTCAATTAAAAGAATAAGCTGATTTAAGTTTTGGTACTTTAAATGATCATCAAAGGCCCGCAACGTAAAAGAATGTTTCGAAAGTATTGAATTTGATGTTTGAGGACATTAAAGTTTTTCTTTTTGTTTCTAGTGTGTGATGCCGTAGTGTTATGTACACTACGGCAAATAGAAAGTAATAATTAGTTTCCAGCATCCAAGCTAAAGGGCTCACGCCCAAGAAATTATCAGAATTCATCCTTGACAAATTTTATTGTGAACTTTATTCGAGTAAAATATTTAGCTAACATTTTACTATACTATCCTTCTTCCGATTTAAACTTTTTTCAATTTTGTGTGGTATTTAGCCTTTACCTTGCTAAAATCTACTCTCAGGAGTATCAAGCTTTCCCAAAATGAAATCAAACCCCCCATCACAATCTTGAATCTGCCACCGAGATCATGATCATCTACGCAATTATGGAAGAAATTGTGAAAAGTGCGCTACGTTCTCTAATATAGTAACAGTGAATATAAACTTTTACTTTTGTTTTAGGACCAGACTAAGTACACGATGCGTTTGATAATAAAGAAGATAACAGAAGCTGACGAGGCGGACTACTTCTGCCACGCTGAGAACGCGTTCGGTAAGACGTTGCGGCCGGTGTCCGTGCGTCTGCGCCACTCCGCGCCGCACCACAACGTCACCGAGTGTTGCACGCAGGTAACATGGCATGGTGCTCGTAAATATACGCCACCGACCGATCATGAACTCCGTCATTTTGTAATTGGACTAGGCGTATTATTAACTGTCAGCAAATTGTGAACGGAGCGAATCATTCACAAATTGACGTATTATGTCAAACACTACAAACCTATTTTTTCTTTGATGCACATTTTTTAAAGATGTTTATAAATTGAACTATTATCCAACATAACACTTAACCTATAATTATCTTCTATTCTACAAGTAAGTTAATCTTTTTCGTAATAAAAACGCAAGGAAAATATCTGTTCAAAATTTAACAATTCGACTTCGTCAGTTATAACTGTCATACGTCAAATTATGAATGTTTCGGTCAGTTCACAATTTGTTGACATTTTTTCATATTATTCTTAGAAATTCTCCGATTACAAACTGACAAGTTCATAATCAAAGTGACATATAAATATTTCAAATTGAATTAAATCAGACTACAGCAGATCTCGCCGGTAAATAAATCTGATATTGTTGCAGCTCCACATATATATGTAGATTAGTTTCGGGTACTGATTCATAGTTTGAATCAACAGATGAACGTGTCGTCAGCCTGCATCGACGCGTGCAGCTTCCACCTGGACATGGACAACATCATGGACCGGCCCGAGTGCCTCGACGACTTCGAGAAGCTCATGAAGTGCGCCGCCGACGGATCCGGTGAGATACAGTACTAGAACAAACATCATAGAGCTCGAGTAACTTCCGGAGACGTCTAGAATCTCTTACAATTACGCTTATTGTCTAGAGACATTGAATATGTCGTACATAATACTCTCGTCCGTAACTTAGAGGGGTACGTGGATTTCCATTTGGCGCCTTCCTGACTTAAGTCTCTCGCTTCTATATGCATCTACGAATGCAATATTCGTCGATTACAGATACACCATAATCCTTTCTTTTGAATTCTACTAATCTGTATTTTTCTGGTACGTACCAACACTGCAGCTCACTTTTGCAACATAGATTTGTCTTGTCTCTCTCTCTTCAATCATCCTTTGCCAGCGTGCCAGAACCACCGAAGCATACCTTGCACAAATCCAATCACTACATCCTCATTCAAGTTACACTATAAAGTAACTCATTAATATTCTTTCTCATATGACGTAACAAATAGTGTAAAACTTGATATGTTTTCTCGAAACAGTTAAAAATTAAAAAAATTGTTTACGATTTTAAAAAAAATTGAGGGCAAATATACAGCTTCTAATATGTGATTTTGCGTATAAGATTAAATTTCGCATGAATGAAAAAAGTATATTTGCCAAAGTAAGGTTCTGGATTGGCGGCGATGTATATGTACATATGGCATACAGGTAACAGGTTAGAAACCCATTAGCTATTAAATGCATTGAGAGATGGATTGGAGACCCTTTCTAAACCACACTGCTGATAAATTTGTAAGACTTCAAATAACTTCGAAAAGTGCTGTCCAAATTTATACTACCTACGCCCTTTTTTGGAGGATCATTCATTTTAAATTACGATGAATTTCTAATCAATCGTTGTTTAACATAATTTGGGTTATATGGACGCCGGTTAGCGATTAATCTAATACCCTTTTGACATTGCTATCATATTTTATGGAGTGTTAGTTTGACAAGACTATCAGAAACCGAGCTATACTCGCGTTAACAAGGTTGTAAATTGCAGACCACCGCGGATGCTGCGCGTCGTGGGGCGTGCCGCGGTCCTGCCTCGAGCTGTGCCGCGGAGGGCCAGTGGCGCGGTCCTGCGCACTGCAGCACGCGAGACGAGCGCTGGCCTGTTTCAGGGACGCCGGCGCGCGCCTGCCCGGACCGCCAAGAGAGCTGCGTGCGCACGCCGCGCCCACGCCCCACGCTGTCTTACTCAGGTAACCCTAACTCTTAAATTGCAGTCTGTATAGTCTATTCCAGTGATTCCTTTCACTGCACACTATGCTGCTCAGACGGGTTGAAGTTTTATAAAGAATTGAACTTAGGGTAGTCGTTTAGATAACATCCTTATGGCCAGAGAAATAAAATTGTCTGATCGTTTTAAATTTTTATTTAGTTCTTTAGTTATCTTTAGTTTTTTTTAATAATTTCGCCATTGACACTGATACCCAAGGAACCCATTAAATATAAGAGTTGTATTGAATAATTCGTTCTGAAATAGTTTAGGGGTAACAAGTCTACGCATTGAAGCAAATGAGAAGAAAGGCCATCTGATATCAAGTGCTACGCCGTAAGATAAGATCAGCAGAAACAGGTTAATTAGTATCACTAGCGAGTTACTCAGTTTATGAGAGATATTTAATACTTTTTACTGCCCTCTGCATTATGCATGGGTTCTGACTTCCCTGGTCACCCCCAGCTGGGAGCCGCCGCTGAAGAACCCGCAGACGGTGTACCTGTACCGCGTGTTCTGGCGCGCGTACGGCGCCAAGGTGCCGGAGAAGCTGGACACCAGCGAGACCAGCGTCGTGCTCACGGGCCTGCGCGATGACGTCAGATACGAGTGCGTCGTCAAGGCGGCTAATGATGTCGGTGAGGAATGCATTCCATCACATAGATGGATAGTTTTTTTATAATTATATATTTTTGGACTCATGTAGTTCCTATAACATCGCGAAAGGCACCGTATATATGTAAAAAATACTATGAACTTCACAATTTTGATATCATTGAATCGGAAAAGTAATTCAGCTATGAACTATTCTGTACTAAATAACCTTGTGATTGAATTCGTCACTTCTTAGCCCAATAGTTTCTCATCTGTACGGTGTCCTTCAATGTAGAACGCAATACTGACACGGTTGCGAAAGATCTACTGTCCAGCAGCAAAATTATCCACGACTATAACTTGTAGGTACATCATCGTTGAGCGCGCCGATCATGTTCACGACGGCGGGCCAGGAGGTGGGCACAGCGGCGGCGCCGGTGTCGGGCGGCGCAGCCTCCGCGGTGGGCGGCGCAGTCGCCTGCATTCTGCTCGCGGCATTGCTGCTCGCAGCTGCCTTCTACTACCGCCATAGAAAGGTATGCGTATGTTACCCCGGTTTGCATACTGCCTAATGAACTTGAGCTGTTTGAATCTGATGAAAATCTTACGGTTCTGGAGGATTTGGAAGAAGAAGACAAAGTGATTTTACACAACATAATACCCGAGGGCGTTGCGGAATCTTTAGCGGAACGTATTGGTGGCCAGAAGGCTTGGACTCTACTACATGGGCTAGCTTAAAGCTAGTCTAGTCTCAAAATGATATTAAACAAAAGTTTGCAGATCCAATTACTTAGTTCCACCATGTTAAAAGAATAAACTTTTTCTATTATCTCTTACCTTTTCACTTATTTGTAACGTGAAAAAGACAATACTATACATACGAGGGTGAATCAAAAAATTCTTGGAATCAATATTAATAAATGCAAAGATTTAAATAATAATATTTTATTTTTCTACATAATCTCCCTCCAATTCAATGCATTTAGAATAACGCG
>DWLR01006404.1:0-10090 GCA_018246295.1 Papilio alexanor hazarajatica
AGACCACCGGAGGACGGGCAGCATCGTCCTTTTCTTAGTACGGTGGAACATACTGCGATCGCCAACCCGCCTGCCAAGCGTGACGATTGTGGCACTTTTCCAATGATTCGATCAATGGCAGAGGCCTATGTCCAGCAATGGACGATCATAAACTGAAGTGGTGGTGGTGGTGGTTAGTACAAATTTAATTATTTTGTTCCAGGAATACAAATATACGTTTCATACACATCTGATTCGATTAGAAAATTCCTCAATTGAGTACAGTGTAATTCAGTACGACGAAAGTTTATAAACCTATGTAACAAACTTGACAACCTTGAGATAACAATCGCTGAAACCAACAACAAATATAATCAACACAAGAAAATGTAGAAGAAGAAGATTTAGAAGTGGCAGTTTAAACACAAGTGAATATAGAAGATTTTGAAGTGGCAATTAAAGCAAAAATGAATGTATATTATTTAGAAATGGAAATTTAAAATAACTAGTAGCTTTAACGCAGCAACACGATCAAAAATAGAGGTTGATCGACTAAGGTTGAGATCCTTAACCGAGATATTCTTGCACTTGTTACTAGATGAACTTGTTGTTTTATGATTATATGTTACTTTCAGGGTAAGTATAAGCCAAATTAATCTTCTATTTCCATATTTCATCCACTGTTACCATGGTTCTTGTTCCTAAGATTTCTTTAGCAACATACATCCTTTTCATTTATATGTTGATGTTTATTCGGTCTGTATATATGATATTATGTA
The DNA here is from genome assembly GCA_018246295.1 of Papilio alexanor hazarajatica. Lineage (NCBI taxonomy): Eukaryota > Metazoa > Arthropoda > Insecta > Lepidoptera > Papilionidae > Papilio > Papilio alexanor. Next base: position 759 of record DWLR01006404.1, read on the forward strand.
TATTGACCGTGTTTATTTACTTAAGGCTGTCATCATATAGTTAAAAGTAATTTTTATAATTGTTCATAAAAAAAATCAATATATATCATTATATTACTGTACTTATTTCTGATTTATGTATTATGTACACATTACTATATATAAATCAATCAATTAATAGGTATCTAAAACATTTTTAATATTGATAGATTCAATTAATTGTAATAAAAATCCAAAACTAAGTAATTTCAATAATGTTATTGCAATAATGTTAAGTAATTTCAATAACGTTATTACAATAATGTTAAGTAATTTCAATAATGTTACTGCAATAATATTAAGTAATTTTAATAATGTTATTGCAATAATGTGAAGTACATTACGTAAGTGAAATTTGCAAGACAAAGTCAAATAAAAAATGAAAAAAAATAGGCACATAATGTAATTTGAGCACATACTATTATATAACTTTCATCTAATTATAGATGTGAAATAATTATTCATAATGTAGCCAGAAAAGAACTCCTAGTGTGTAGGTGGCATAGGAGTTGAAGACTCAATGTAGGTTCTTACCTTTTTTATTTCAAGAGGCAAGCGAACAAGCAGTTCATCTATATAAAAATCCGTCGTTGCTAAATCCTACCAACGCTGCCACTCACTATCCCAACATAAATCTTTCTTGCTAATCTTCTTTCACCCTTCATTTAATGTGTCCAGATCACCGAAGCATACCTTTCTTAATTTTACTTATCCTCCTCCGTTTAGCCACACTTTTCTCTGACAACGATATTTCTAATAATATCAGTATTAAAGTTCGGGGCTCTGTTTTCCGCTGACTCCATTTAAACCACAGAAGAATAGTTAAGAATTATTTTCTCAATCATTCAGATAATTTAATCCGGGTTGTTTCCATGTACAGTACATTCATCACCTTCCTGCCCTTTTCCCACCTACGTAGGCACAGTATCTACTATTCTTCCATGTGTCCTAGATTCTACTGTAGTCTGTAATGTAATTGATTCTGGCTATAGTTTTTACTGCCGGCCGCCTGCCTGATGCTAACCCTCCTCGAGAATCCACCTTCCCTTTCAACTCTTTCCTTTTTATAAAAGGGCGGGTAGGGGAAGAGGACTAGAATTGGGCCTCCAGTACCACACTCATCAGACGAAACGCGACGAAACTTCTCCTCTTCTTCTTCTTCTCTACTTCACGCCTGTTCTCTGTCAGGTCGTTGTATTACAACGGTTTCAAATTTTGTTGATGTTCTGTTGTACATTGTACAACGGTGGTGGAGTCCGTCCAGTGAAATTTAGTGTATTTATTTATATATTTATTTTTTAGTACAACCACAACATATATATATATATATCACACTTACAATGTATTTATAAGCATAGAATATTAGTTTCATATACATGTACAGTCAAGTTCCTTGGTGGTATTCCACTTACAGAAAATTTGCCTTGTTCCTTGCCACGAGCTACGCTCCGCTTTCTTCTTAAAAATATCCAATTAGGAGGGTGCTATCGATGTATTGATAAAATAAAATCTGTGGCACTGTACCCCTGACTATTGTTATCGACGCTGTCTTTGTTTTCAGCTCGGGAAGTTTTACGACCTCTGCCTTTCAGACGAAATCATTATTTCAAAATACTCTATTGTTACAACATTGACCGACCTTTTTTTTCGTCCTAACACATTTAAAAGTGGCATCCTTTTGGTTATTGTTTCTGCGTGAACGTCTCAAGGAGTACGAAACGTTCAAACGATTCTCTTTGAAAGTGGAATACCGCCAAGGAACCCCACTATACATACGGTCTACATATGACTCATAAAATAATAACTTGGTAATTTAAATTTATGGTTCATAGTTACAGTAACAAATCAAAATTAATGTAATTAGTATGTTCTTTAAGTTCATACTAATTACATTAGTGAACATTAGTAAACGACATATTTCGTCAACTCAATCCAAAAAAGCGCCAAAAATTTGATTTTTATTGTATACGTAGGCTAAACCATGGGATGGAAGTACGTCCATAAAAATTATTTGGGATATAATTGTAGATCTCTAAAAATTCTGTATAAAACTCTGCGTTGGCATATCTCACAAATACCATATTTTTTTAAATATTACGAAGCTAGTTTTACGAATTCAGTGTTAATCTAAATAAAGGTGTGTATATATATATATATATATATATATATATATACACCTTTCTCGCTTCGTCTACATCCACACACCAACGTATACATGCTTGCCTTTCATTAATCCGATCGACATAAGTTTTCCTGGATCGCCCCCTACAATGCCACTCGTTTTAGCAACATAGATTTCTTCTCACTCCCTTCATTCATCAAAAAATCTATTGTTATAACATATTGATAGTCACATGATTAAGGAAGGATTAAAATTATTGTCAATTAAAACATTAAAATTAAAAATTAAATAAATGTTAGATATTTAAAAAATTAGGATTAGTATTGAATACTTAATACAATACTTTATACTTCTCCGTGGCTTAGAGACATTAGGTAGTTAGAGAATAAAAATGTTACTCAGAATGATCTTTTTGTGATTGCCAATGAATTATTATTAACATTTGGTATAAATCCGATCTCTTAATATTTAAGAATTATAAAATGTATAAAATTATAATTAATCAATAGTTAATAACACATTATCATCTCCCTGTCCTTTTCCCACCGAAGTAGGGTCGGCACAAATTCATCCTTTCGCCATGGCCGAACCACCGAAGCATACCTTTCATAATTGTAGTCACAACATCCTCAATGTACAATGCGTTGTATAATTTAAAAGTTAGATGTATTTAGTGTAAAATATGCATAATGTTTAAATATTAAAATGGTATAGTTTATATAGAAGAAGGGGACAAACGAGCAACGAGTCGCCCAAGTAAGCAATGACCGTCGCCCATGAAATTGAATCGTATTTAGTAGACGTAGTAGGACCTTTAGATCCAACTCACTTAAGGGTTTAGGGGTAGTCAGAGACACGAAAAAATGAGAATTTTCAGTAATTTTTTTTTGCTATTAAATCATGTTATTTTACAAAAGTAATAATATGGCATTATTACACAATGTTTTGACATGAAGTCACGAAAATTTGAAAAAAGAAATGTATAATTTCCAAAGTTATAGCTGTTTGTGTTGACCCAGTTCCAAAAAAAGTCCTTGCGGTGATTATCATAAGTCCTTGGAGATTCATCTAAAATCAATCGGATAAGAAAATTTTCGATTTTCGGGAAAAAATCAATAGTTAAAAGCTGTATAAATTTCATTAAAATCTACTGAGCGGTTTTCTAGTTACAGTTTTCACCAGTTCAAAAAACATAGTTTTAAGAAAAACGCATTTAAAGTTTCACACTAAATTTACGTACAGAAATACGAATTATTTAATCACTTACACCGAGTCGTCTGTTCCTGGGCCATATAATAGTTCTTCAGCCATTGTGGAAGTTTCCAAAACATTTGTATATGTAGGGTATTTATAAATTTAGGTACTACTACATACATCAAAGTTTTAATTCATGGATGACAATAGAACAATAGAACCCCAACCTGCTCCCGAGCGTTTTGGTGTGCCCGAGCGCTCTTTGTTATTTGTCGAATAACTCGAAAAGTAATTATCGGATCAACTTCAAATTTTCAGAGAATATTTTTAAGATATTACACTTAACGAAAATGCATAAAAAAACAATTGATTTTTTGAAAATCCTGACTACCCCTAACCCCTTAAAGAGTTGTGGCAAAGCGCTCTTAACGACCTTAATATTTGGTACAATAGGTACCGTATTAGAACTAATAACGTTAAAAGTATGAAAATTATGAATGTATATCAATTAAATTTAAAAATATCTATTGTAATAATATTATATTACATCTTTATAATCTAGCGATTTTCTAAGGGGTTGAAATTTTGACTAACAAAATCTATCCTACTTCATACATTTTCATTGTATTCTACTTACAAAATTGCCGTTCAAATATTCCAAACACAATAACAACAACACTCATTTATTCGTCGTCGTTCTGCAAATTGTTAAAAAGTACAAAATGACAAAAAAATTAGGACGTTTTCTTGTCTTCACTTTTAACACACCAACATATTATAAAATAACATTGATTTTATTGTATTATATTACATTTCCAGTGACAAAACTTTACAAATTCACATAAATTCTTGAAAAAGGATTGCAGAAAGGAAAACAAACCAGAGGTTTCTTCTTGTTGACTTTGAAGCCTTCGAATCTCACGAAGATCATAAAGCATAAGTAAAGAATACCTCTGCAGTGTATTGTTATCAGTTTAAAAATATTTCGTCTCCACTTTTTTGTAAATAAATATTTCACCGTAAAATTAAAAAAAAATCCGTTAATTTAAAATGTCACTAGTGACATTATAAACAGACGGAAAATTGAATTCCTAACTGACCATTTAAATTTGATGTACAAGTTTTACTTTGTTATTTCATAAATGTCTCAAAATTCAACTATCATCTAACCTAGCAAACTGAACCTATGATCCACTTTCAATCTAACTCAACTATGCCGCACTATGCCGTAAAAACGAAAGGCAAAATTTGAGTTCACAATATGGCGACTAGACGTTGATTATAAACTGCGTAAAATTTTAAATTCAGTCAAATTTTTTACTTGGTTTAAAATTTATCTGAGTGAAATCTTAATATCTTATCTTTTTTTAATTACTCCTACAGGTGAGGTCTTAAAACTCAATCTGTATTTTGTACATTTATTGTTCCCTTTTTCTTTATATGTCTTCAAACTGCTAAAGTAATTAACATCTGTATGAAAAGGATCTTATATTGTAGTATAATACAGCACTACACAATAGTTTGAAGTATATAACGTTGTAACAAGAACTGCAAAATGGATGAATGAAGTGAGAGTGACAAGACAAATGTAAGTTGCAAAAGTGAGTGTTGAGTAGAGAGAGTTGGTAGGGGACATCTCAGGAAACATTATTTCAATCAGATTAGTCCTGACTAGACCTGAAGCCCGATTTACACTTTAAGAAGTACAGTAGCGAGTTAACTTGCCTTCACGACGAATTAAGTAGTAAGTTGTTGGGTAAGTTAAGTTGAATACACCACGATCCTATTTTTCCAGTGCGAAATAGCCGCCTCTCGCGTCTCCCGCAACCCGCCAATTTAACTGGCCGGCGCGACGTGTAGTATGGTCGAGCGAGTTTAGTACAGTTTATAAGTTTGTGGACATCGGCATGTTATTTTTTTGTTTAACAAAGAAGTGATCTGATGATGATGATGACGATGCATTTGTACAAGATTGTATTTTTCTATTTCTATTAAAATTTTCAATGTGTTGTACAAGTTCAGATACTATTTCACTAATTATAGCACGAAAATTGTCATTGAGTAATTCAACTTCTGTTTTCTGGATTAAAGACACATTTTTTGGAGACCAGAGCCTCTTTGAGCCGAGTAAAACAACTATTAACGCGACTAGTCTCCTTTCTCCGAATGGCGACTTATGACTACTCACTCGCGACGTTTGGACTCTACTTACTATTTGCAACTTATTACTAATCTGACTTATTTCTTAACTCGCTACTGTTACTTGCTAAAGTGTAAATCGGGCTTAAGAAAAGGCGATGCATAACCGATGAGCTCGATTGCGTAGATGTATGGATGTAGAAGAAGTGAGAGTGGTGTGCCAGGATCGCGACAAATGGAAATCCGTAATTTCTGAACGGATCACGGGCGTGAGTGTTATGTATCCCGTGTGTATGGATCTATAAAATGCAAAACCGATTGGTATGTGCATAAATTTATAATCTCTGATAAACGAGCTTAAATGGTTAGGAAATTGTAAATAAATATATGCAAAACATGTGAAAGCATCATTGTTTTCAATTATTAAGGTTGTAATTTGGTAGATTAATATTATATAATTATTACGTAATTTAGGTTAGGTTAGATTTTTAATAACATAAAAAATACAAAAAAAGCTAAGGTTAGTTTAGATTTTGTATTAGATATGAAAAAAAAATCTTTTCTACTTCGATTTTTCTGCTGTGTAAATATTTTTAAGGTAGTATTAAATATAGTGGTGGTGGGGATATTATAAAAGAACTGATGAAAAGGAGCTATTAGTGACCAAATGTATCCGGGATGAAACTCGGATTTTAAGGGTTATTTCAGATAGCGACCTTTTGAAAACAAAATAATATTAGGTATTTTGAAACCTTCTTATATTCATAAATTATTTCGATGTTCCATGAAAAACCAATCTCTTCACGATCAGCCGTTTTTGTTATCATGGGTACTCCAGAATAGTACGCGGTCAACGGTTTCTACGTACATATGTCTTGATAAATAACGTTTTCCTTAAACTTTAATTTCGTCGAATCAATAATGTGCAAGGCCCAATTCTAGTCTTCTTTCCATTCCCACCCTTTTTTTATAAGGAAAATATGGGAGGGGAAGTGGAGTTGACAGAGGAGGGGATGGATAGGAATGAAAATATCGTTTTTTATATTTATCCCATTTTCAATCCAATACAAGTAGACAACGCATCTGCAACTCATTAGCTTGTCACATATGACTGTGGGTAGCGATCAAATAACATGAGATGACCTGCCTGTTCGTTTGCCATCTTCGTTCATAAAAAAGCTTGATGAAGTATTTAAGAAAATAGGTCTTACAAAGCTTCGTCTGGATATATTTATGATAAGAGACTTTCGTACAATTATATACAGTTAATTTGACTGAAGTAGAAGTTGCTAAAGCATATGTTTTTAAAGATCATATTGTTGTTAATACAAATAATTAATTAAATATTTTAATAAAATTCTATATAAAGCTATGTATGTTCTGTATCCTTATAATATATATATAACATATTTATAATATACGTTGCCTTCAATGAATGCCCGATCCATTCTGGGTGAGACGTTATTGAATTCTTATTCTTCCCTGGAGAGTTATAGGGATTAGGCCCGACTAACTGTATATATATACAGTTAGTCGGGCTTTATTGGTTTTTAATTACACATCACATTTTTAATTACTTTGATAGTACAAAAATAATTTTGTATACAAACTTATATTTAATCTTCCGATATATGACAAAAAATCATTTCAAAGTTTAATTTCAATTCTAACTAGTAAAATAATTACAACAATTATTAAATCGTCAATACTTTAAATCTTATTAATAACATGTTGATAATATTTAACATTTGTTTTATATTATTATTTATAACATGATTAAAATTATTGTTAATAAAATCCGTAACATTAAAAATTAAATAAGTATTAGATATTAAAACTTAAATAAGTATTAGTATTAAATAAGGAAGACGGCAAAAAAGTAATTGACCAGCCTCACATGCACCTTAAGGAACTATTAAAATTACTATTTATAATCGAATTTCTCTGTGGCTTCGAGACATTAGGTAGTTAGAAAATAAAAATGTTACTCAGAATGATCTTGATGTGATTGCCAATTAATTATTAATAACATTTTGTATAAATCCGATGTTTTAATATTTAAAAATTATTAAAATGTATAAAATTAAATTATGAAATTATTAATACACATTTATTTACTCGTATAATGAATCAGTAGTTAGTAATCATCTCTCTGTCCTTTTCCCACCGAAGCAGGGTCGGCACAGTATGAACTACTCTTCCATATGTCCTGCACTGGTTCTGCTCCATATTGTAATTGGTTTTGTCTTCAGTTTTTACGGCCGGCAGCCTACCTGACGCCAACCCTCTTTGGGAATCCACCCTTCTCATCTTTTTCTTCTTAGAATAGGGTGAGTAGGGAAGAGGACTAGAATTGGTCCTCCGGCAACTCGCTCATCAGACGAAACGCAAAAAAACTTCTACTTCATGCCTGTCTTCTGTGAGATCGTGGTATTTCACCTGTCGAACGGGCCATTCGTGAAACAGATGTTGTTAGAGACTCTACCGCTGTAATTAATAGAATTAAGAACAAACCTTAGTGGTTGTACTGTACCCAAATTTGTAAACACTAAATAAATTTAAAAAAAAACATAGGATCAAGGCAAATAGCCGGAATATTTGAAACTATTTTTTTATAAGGAATAAACTAGTACTTGACCACAGTCCAGCCTGATGTTAAGCGATGATGTGGTCGAAAGGTGGTACGCGCTAATTTAAGTACAGTCTATTCACCCTTCTCTTGAAGGTACCCAAAACAGTTTCCAGTACTTTGCTCTCAATAGGAGCAATAAAAATATTCTGTGAAAAGCGTAAAGTGTATGGGAATATGCCGATTATTATGGAAATTAAAGCGACGCTTCAATTTAGAAAATCAAAGAAGAGACAATTCTGAACAGTATTGAAATATTTGTTCATATTGAGGAATTACACGGCGAATATATTAAGAGACTCCAACGTCAAAGCAAGAAGTTACTCTTCAAGTGTAATTAATTAAGGTCCAAAGTTCGGTCTGGACAACTCAAGCAGGTGAATGGGGGATGGCAGTTAAAATTCTAACGGAATCAATATTTACTCAAATCAAGCAGAGCCTTTTATGTTAGTATAGCCTTTTATTTTACTAAATTGGCGTCGTCATTTTAAAAGTATTATGTGATCACCACTATACGTGTCCCTGTGAACGGGGCAAAGCAATCAATTATTGTAAAACAACGCAAGACTATTTTTGCAAAACGATATTCGAGCGTCAAAGGACCATGGAATCAAACGAAACTGGTGTGAGAATGGCGGGAATGAGCAAATATTTAAGAAAACAAGTGTAGTTTTGCGTTTTGTCCAATGTATGAGGTACATAGAAGAATTGGTGGCCTACTAGTGGGTGGAAAAACTTAGGGATCTATCTAAAACGTAGAGTTCTTTTTCCTTTGAACTTACTAATCTCAGGACCTACGTATCGGATTTGAAATATTATTTATGCATTCGACAGCCATGTTGTTAAGAAACGTTAACGAAAAGCTTCAACTTGTCTACCAATATGCCAATCAATGAAGTATCTTCAAAACCCAAAGTTCAATGCCATTCAAAAACAAATGAGACTCACTTAAGAATGTCTAATTTCCAACAAAAAAAAGGTTCATAAATGTCGAAATTCTGAGGTAACAAGCATAAAAAAATACAAACGAGTTAAAAAAAAACTCCTTTTTTTGAAGCCGCTTAATGAAAAAGTCTTATCATTTCCTATGACAAAACATCCCAATGATTTTTTTTTCTTCTAATGGGACTTTCTTGTGTCTTAATACACAGTGAAAAAAAACATACTTGATCAAGAAATACTCCTATTAATTACCTAAGTTTCTAATGCACTGAATGGCCAACTGTTTCT